>CANNZV010005931.1:0-22228 GCA_947561585.1 Caprella mutica | reverse complement strand
CATGTGTTATTTACCACATTGAAACCACATGTCAAATACCATTTCAATAACAGATGTTAACCATGTGTTATTTACCACATTAAAACCACATGTCAAATACCATTTCAATAACAGATGTTAACCATGTGTAATTTACCACATTGAAACCACATGTCAAATACCATTTCAATAACAGATGTTAACCATGTGTAATTTACCACATTGAAACCACATGTCAAATACCATTTCAATAACAGATGTTTACCATGTGTAATTTACAACATTGAAACCACATGTCAATTACCAGTAGAAAGAAACTAGTTAACTGTTAAACTATAGAGTGATGGTAGATGATTAAAACTAGCGATAAACATGTATAACTATCAATAGACAAACAATGTACAGAAATATTAAAACGATGTCATTCAAATGTATTACTACTTAAATAATCGATGCAGCAATAAATTGATTTTAACTAAACAAAACAAGTATTGAACATAAACAAAATTTCGTATAATATTATATCCAAAGTTTAACTTATTTAAATATTACCTCTTTTTTATATTCAACACTCTACGAGTCTACAGCTACAGTGACTATACATCTCATAAATTTGGTGTTTCTTATTATGCATTTAGCTTGAGACTGATGGTCACAGATTAAAACTAGGGATATGCAACTATCAATTGAAAAATAGGGCACAAATATGTTTTTTGGGAGGATATTTTCTGCCGGGGGATTTTTTTCGGATACCAAAATAAATATAGAGGTGAATTCGTACATAATGGGGTGAAACCGTACAGAGGAGGATGTGTCCGTACATATTTGTACGATGACACCCCACACCGAACTTTTATTTTCAAAATGGTATACATCAGTTATTAATGAGTTATTACTAAATGTTAACGTTTACATACGTAGAGAATATCCTAGTGAATACTAGTTTTCGATGTACAGTTTTTAGATAGTAAATTGTAATTGATATGACTTAGCTCAAGTAGTGAGAAAAAAACATTTTAGTGCTGAAAATATATGATCTCTCACCGAAAGAACATCTATACCGTCACGCGCTGAAACTTGTTTCAAACTGATTATTATTATAATGTATAGGATCACTCATGTTTCAACGGGTTAGAACATAACAGGTGTTGAGTTATGTATGGCCCGTACGGATTCACCCGCTGTACGAAATCACCCGGTTCTTCCCTACTATAAATATTTTATAAATAAATAATGGTGTTTTATATTTGTTTAGACCAGTGGTCGGCAACCTTTTCATCGTCGCGGACCGGTGAATGAACTTGTTGAGATGAGTTAAATATTGGTTAAATACCAATACTGCTAATAAGAATCCCAAGCTCAAATCAGCAGCCGAACCTTTCTTACTTGCATTCCCAACATCATACATAACATGGTTGAAGCTGTTTTTAGCCACGCAAATACTATTCTAACAAGGCAGAGAAATAAGCTCAATCTGGAGGACCGTGGTGATTTAAGACTGAAATTGACAAATTTCCAACTAAATTTCACAGGTCTTGTTGCATCGCATCAAGCTCATCCTTCACATTAATGCAAACTTTATTAATTCAAATAGAAGCTAACGTATTTTTCATGTTAGCGAATTTATGTTTATCTTTATTTAGTGTTTTTACTAACCCTATATATTGATATTTTTATCAGGGAGGGGGTCGATGGTAAGGCAAATATTCTACAAAGGGGTTGAGGGGATAAAAAGTTTGGGGACCCCTATCTTAAAGCTACTCTCCTATATGTCCTCTACTTCAAAGTCTCTTGTTTTATTTTTGGATTAATGTCTATTGAAGTCACTTAATGATGAACCAATTTTCATAATGTGTAATGATTTTTTCATTCAAGATTTAAATTATATTAATAAAAACAATATGATGGCTCAGAAATACAGCAGATACTTAAGTGTAATTTTTGAGGACAGCTCAAATGAAGTTATTCCTAAGCGTTGGATGAATTCTGAAAAGGGGCAAGAAAACTGCATCGAAGTGCTCTTCCCACCAGGAGATGTACGATCCAAAGCAAAAAAAAAAAAAAAAAAAAGAGGAGAAAACGGGGAAGATTGGCCGCTCCATCCTGCATAAGTGCTTGCCAAATCTGGTTAGTAGTTGCATTCAGTTATTTTAATGGAATAGAAAAATGAAATTACATAGCTATATTTCTTCTTTCAGGAAAATTCAAGAAATGTGAAAAAACTCTAATTATGCTTGTAATATTATGGACAATACAGCCACTGAAATGAGCAGTGATGCAGAATCATCAGATTCCGAAAACAGATTTACCAGGCTTGCAACTAGTCGCTCCAACACCAATTATTGTGCGAAATCAATCTCAAGGTAGCGGATCAGCTAAAAGGCAGCCTGGTGCATATGAGAAATACGTTGATTTACATCATACTTAGCCCTCCATAGTCTCTTATCTTAGTTTGTGTGTTAGGTAGAACTCTGTAGACTCCCATCTATTTTTGTCATTTTTATTTATTTTAAATTTACAGTTTCAGAACTCGGATGAAATTGACCTTTGAGTTCATATTATAATGATTATGATTCATACTAATGTCAGAGTCTGTTACCGATTATTATGAAAAAAATCATTGCTTGTTATAATTCCGGGTATCAGCTGCGTTGACTAAATGGGAAGGGGTATAGTAGAACCAATTTGTTGTAATTTCCATCAAACTAGGATCCTTGAAGATAAAATTTCTGAAAATTTAAGTTTCAGTTAAAGAAGGGTTTAAGAGTATGCCAAAGCCTCACGAGTTAACCGAATGTCCGAACCCAGCTGCTACCATGGAAGAGCTGAGCAATCTACTAAAATTTGTTATGATATACAGGGTGGGGCGTAAGTTTGGAAGCAATTTTTCAAACATTAATATAATTCTTAAAAATAAGTTCCTAAGTAGGTGATAGGGTTTGAACTATAGTAGAGACACTACATTATGACGTGGCAGTGTTATTTTTTTACAAAAATTTAGTCAATTCAAAAATGTCAGACAAAAGAGAAGCCATTATTGCTCTACACCGTGCCGGGAAGTCAGATTCCGTCATTTCAAAGACTCTCTAAATAGCGAGATCGACTGTTTGGAAGTGTGTGAAGCGTTTTAATGAGAGGAGACTTGACTGATCGTCCAAGAAGTGGTAGACCACGCTCACAACGCACCAAACAACTGATAAAATGTGCCCGAGAGAAGATCAGGAGGAACCCGAAAAGGCCAATACGATTGTTAGCCAAAACAGCTAATGTGAGTCCCAGAACAATGAGAAGAGTTGTCAAAGAAGACCTAAAGATGTCCTTTTTCACCCTCCAAAAGAGACAGACTCTGTCAGAAGCTGTAAAGAAAAAGAGATTGGAGAGAAGCAAAGCACTTCTGAGAGAATTGAAGTCTGGCACGGCTGGTGAAATTGTTTGGTCTGACGAGAAAATTTTCACAGTGGAAATGGCTCACAACCGGAGGAATGACAGAATAATTGGTAAAAGTGCAAAAGACATCCCATACAACCAAAAAACTGTCCACAGAACCATGAAACCTGCTTCAGTAATGGTCTGGGCCGCCGTTTCAGAAACTTGGAGATCTCCTTTAATTTTTGTGGAACAAGGCGCCAAAATCAATGCTAAATGTTATATTGAGAATATTTTGACGCCAATGTTGGAGTCAGCTAAGGATCACTTCGGTAATGACACTCTATGGACATTTCAGCAAGACGGCGCGACTTCACATACTGCAAATGTCACTCAAAACTGGTGCCATGACCATCTTCCACGGTTTTGGTCCAAAGAAATGTGGCCTTCCTGCTCCCCAGATGTTAATCCTATGGACTTTTCGGTATGGTCCATTCTTGAATCAATGGCCTGTGGTAAATTCCATCGCAGTGTGGATGATTTAAAGCGTTCGCTCCAGAGATCTTGGAAGGAAATTTCACAAGAACAGTTGCGTGCCGCAGTAGGAGGAGTTCGGAGGAGATTTCAGGCTGTTATTAAAAACAAGGGGGGACATTTTGAATAAATTTATGATTTTTGAATTCTTAAAACCCTTATGTAATAATACATAACTGTAAATTATTAAATATATTTTTCGTTGGATTATAATATGCACTTTCATTTGCTTCCAAACTTACGCCCCACCCTGTATTTCATCACCAAACTTACTAGATAATATTATTCACAGAAAGTAGTTCTTGGTAGTCAGATAGGCCACTCTCCTACCGATACTATAACGAAGATCTTCAGAAGACTTATAACCAGGAAATTTGCAGCTAATTCCACTCTCAGTGGGTTGGGGGACAAAAGAAAAACAGCTTCAAGGATCATAATATTACCCCATTAATTTATGGTATGTAGAAATTTGTATAAATTGAAAAATAATACATTAAAGAGATTGACAATTGAATAAAGGAGCAAGTGTCATGATTGTAAAAGTTGTTTACATATTCTGTTCCTGAATTGATGTGATTTGGATCCTATAACTATCACCTATATATCATTTTGTCAGTCATTTGCAGTTAGAGGGAAAGTATTATGCTTTCGAAAAAAAAGTTCTTAGCTTGTTCTATGCTTCATTCAATATCATTTTCTTCATTCTGTCTTGAATTTTGTTTTGAAATTGAACTAATTGTTAAATTATGGTACAAGCATAACATAACATGTACCACAGGGCATACCACGTAGCACAAGGTATAGCATGTTCCACAAGGCAAAGCATGTTCGACAAGGCACAGCTAGCTAATGCTAGTTTGTTGGTGCAATATCAAATAATGATAACTAGATCTAATCTCTTCAGCTCCATTTTTAATTTGTATGGTATATTTTTTCATATACACTAACAGAACAGAATGCCTGCTCTTTTGTTGTCAAAAGTAGGCATTCTTCAAAACTTATAGATGTGGACTCGCAAAAAAATTCAGAGGATGAAATGAGATTGATTTCACTTTCAGTTATGAAAAGCAAGCCTCCCGCATCCATCATGTCCTATTGATAAGACTTCTCAACATCCTGGATATATGACTCACCACTATCCTGGAAATGTGACTCATCCTCCATATCATATGAAACTGATTCATCATTATCCAGGAAATATGACTCATCCTCCATATCCAGTGGAACTGTCTCCTCATTATCCTGGAAATAAGACTCCTCATTCGTATGCTGTTGATACGACTCTTCTATATCCTTAGAGTATGACTCATCCTCCAAATACTTTAAATATGGTTCACCCCTTTAATCTGGCGAAAATGCCTCTCTCTGCTTTGGATATGAATATGCGGCCACCGACACTATATGAATGTCAATAATTCAAACCAAGTTAGGCTCCTCCTGCAACTGGTGTTGATGTGTTCCCGTCTTCATCTGATGTTGATTTGCATGATCTCCCACCAGCTGATAATGATATTGAAACATGTTTTCCACCAGCCAATGCCGATAAATTCCTTCCAATTGATGAGGATATACCTCAACCTACATGTGATGCTGATTATCAGAAACACCTTTGATTGATTTTGAATTGAACTCCACCTTATATTGAAATGTTTCCCCCTACAGCTGATGTTGGAATATCTCCCCCTACAGCTGATGTTGAAATATCTCCCCCTACAGCTGATGTTTGAAATCTCTCCCCCTACAGCTGATGTTTGAAATGTCTCCTCCTACAGCTGATGTTGAAATATCTCCCCCTACATCTGATGTTGAAATGTCTCCCCCCTACAGCTGATGTTGAAATATTTCCTGATGATCATATATGCAAATCATTTTATGATGATGATAATTATTGTCTTTCTTTTAAATGGAAAGGAAGTTGGTATTCTTCCATCCAAAGTTATAATCACCAGTAATAATCCTTCGAAAGATTCATCTGTTAGTGGATTATCAAGAAAATTTCATGGATTGACGCGCAATATGGTTAAGAAACATCGTTCTGAAGCGTATGTAAAACCGAGAAGAGTTTGCATTTTCTGTAAAAAAAATTTGGTTAAATTAATATCTCACATTTTACCTCAACATAAAAATGAAGAAGATGCCAAGAAATGAATGCTTCCGTTCCTAAAGTAAGGGAAGAAAAAATTTGAAAATGATGAGATTTATTTCTTCTGAAATAAATAATGACTAAAGTTCTGTCCACAATGCTGTAGGGGTTACTATACAAAATATTTTTACCGTCACTATTGTACTTCAGAAAACAGAGAGGAATATACAGTTCCCTGTTCAAGACTTCAGGCTCAACAAAATAATTTGTGAGACTGACGTTCTGGGACAATTTCGTTTATCTGGTTCAAGTCAATTTTGCGTCAAAGACGAAACATTCATAAATGTTGGTTTAGAAGAGTACAAATAAACAACGCAAAACAAGAACATGCAGTGACGGGGCCCTATGGTTTTAGTCATTGTTAAGGCTCGTTATTGTAAGTGGTTTTAATGGATGATTTGGAAGGGCATGAGATGATTGGATGGTTGAAGTATATTGGTGATATGCTGATGGCTATTTACAGGTTGTAGTACAATGAGATGGATGAGGTACAATGAGAAAGGAAGTCAATATTAGCAGAAGCCATGCTGTAATTCAAATATACTATATCAATAGAATATTAACCTATTCCAAGCGGCCTAACTATATATAGACGCTCCGAAAATTGGTTCCATTTAGCAGAGCGTCTTTATATAGTCGCTAATTTTTTTTGCTGTAACAGACTAACAGTCAAGTGGCATGGTTAATATGTAGACGGTGTTTAGAAATATGACAAGTATTAACGTGTAAACACATAATTACCGGTTATTGTGCAATAATACACCCTATAGCTCAGTACTTGAAGGAGTGTTGAAGAGTTAGGGGGGAGGAGAGTAAAAAACAAACTGTATGTCAGTTCTAAGGAAAGATGATGCATTTGAAATGGAAAGATGTAAAAATGTTGATTGTTGAGTACATTTTTCACCCAAAAATGAAATAAATACTCAATATATACGAATAAAAGTAACTATTTCATTTTATGCAACTCAAAAACGCTCACTTTTTGATATCTTTAGTTCAACTATATGAATAACAATACAATACTCATGTCTCTCCACCAACAAGCGGCACGTCTATATATAGGCGCTTATCTGACTCAATGATTTAGCGGGGTAACTAAATAGTGTAGTAAAAATTGAAGACAGTCAATAGCAGCGGTGACTATATATAGACGATTTTCATTTTTGTCGACTTCCATTCACCTACTGCCGCTTGGAATTAGTTAATCAACATAACTTAAAGTATTAAATCAACAACTTACCTTGGCTCTGTTAGATTAGTACAATCGTTTCTCTCAAGCTTGAATAATATCATGAACTCCCAATCAATAGAATTAAATATACCATGTTAATATTATCTGTAAATATTTTATAAACATGATTACTATTCATTAGTCCGATACTTTTGTAGTTTATTACTGATTTAACATAAAATATATGTATATCGGGGGGCGTGCCACTCCCCGAACCCCCTTCCAGGTTATTAAACAAGCATGAAGTGTGCAGTACAACAAACTACATTAAATGATGAAATGAAGTGAGGGATTGCATCATAAATTAATATTAGAAATATAGTAAAATAAAATAGTAATATAAAATTTTGAAAATGAAAGAAATGAAAAATTAATTTATTATTTAGATTAGTTATTAATTGAGTAGTACCTATTTAATCATATTTAATTTTAATCAAAAAATAACACAGAAAGAAGGAACTGTCGGACTATTGAGAAGTCCCATATAAACAAAAATTTTAGAATCATAAATATACATGTCTCTTAAGGGGACCGTTCCCGGGAAAAATGGCAAAATTAAAGAAAATAATTTTATTGTGTAAATTGTTGCTTTTTAACCTTCTTATAATGTGTGCAAAATATCAGAGCTCTCATATTACTCTAACCCCCTGGGGAGAGGGAGAAAGGGGAAAGAGGGTCGGGAGTTAATATGTACTCTAAAAACCATCTCTCAGCTAATTATAATTCGTAATAATTAATTATCTCGCTATATCTGGTATCTAACCTACCACTAATAACACGCCCACAAAGGTTTGCGAAGAAATATTCCTCAGTTACCAGGAAGTACTAGTAGAAGGAAGCGGTGTAACGGCTAACCAACAACGTATAAGCGGGACCATCGTGTTAACACCTTGTTGTTAGTAATAAGTCAAGTGAGCTTCCTTGTCTCTCTTCGCTTCAGTCAAAACAGCTTCCTTGGCGTCTTGTTGTTGTTCCGCAGTGTCGTGTGGTGACGTCACAGCACATATATGACGTCACCCTAGCGACAGATTGACAGTTCAGGGAGCACTCGCACACGGCTCAGTGACGTTTGAGCACAGATCATTAAATATAGGAAGATGTTTCACTGCTACGTGGACGCTAGTGGCCAAATAATTATTTAACTGAGAGCGTATCAGCCAATCAGAGAGAGGGGTACCGTGACGTCACATATGTACTACAAACGTACGAACAAAGGAGTATATGTATACAGAGCTACATTTTCTTTTACTACCAATAAGGGGAAACTAAAGTAGTAATGTAAATTTTAATTTTCAGGAAAAAAGGTTAATTTAAATTTAATATTTTAACGTATATTTATTATTAATAGAAAACAAGAATCGAAGTCGTAACTAAAATATTTCGAGCAAACTGAATAGTGACTTATTAACTGTTCAGTCTCAACGCCATTGTGCAAGTCTTTAACCACAGATTGTAATCATGTTTTCTGGACAAAAACAACCGATCTTTAAATGTATTGATACATGAACATTTTCGTACATTGTCCATTTCTCACTAGTTTAATATTTATGAAAGATACAATTATTATTAAATTTAGTCACAGACTACAGCGCACGTCCTCATGCTAACGATATTGGATCAGAAATAAACCGACGCTCCGCGGCTCCAAATCCATACTGAACACTAGTACAAAACATGTACAGAACAGAAATAATTATATTACTTAGAAATATATAATTTTATTATCAGTTTAATATCATAAATGAATATTTTGATTTTAAATAGCATATTAATTTAAATACCATTCTCTTTATGTCGTTTTTGAATAATTAAAAATGAGTAATGTATCAATCGTAGGCAACTCCAATAGTATATACGTAACGGTACGGACGATACCGGTGCCAAGTGTCGCTAGAAAATTGAAAATATTGTAGTGCGACATCTTCCTATATTCAATGATCTGTGCGTTTGAGAAACGAAGAAGAGTGTACGCATCTAGTACGCGCTCAAGTCATTAACATTGTATCTGTTGTCTAAATATTCATCAATTAATCTTCTTACATCAGTTAAATGTCCAAAAAATGAAAAAAATTATTGAGTAAAATGAACAGATACCTAAATAAAGTATTTTGAAAAATAATGTGTAAGTTAACATCAGCTGTTGTGCTACAGTGCTAACGAGAACCGTTACTCAACTTACTCAGTTAGGTCTGAGATAGACACATACGCGTGCACTCACCCTCGTGTTTGATTGCAATTAATTTAGTAGGGTTTAACGTCTGATTCGGAACCAAAGGCCGTATCGCTGAAGTCAAAAGGAAATTAAATACAAGGGACTAGAAGAAGCAGTCAGAGAGGAAAGTGGCTCCATGAACAAAGTCACTTACCACCGTCGGTGACAAGCTCATGGATGCAGAAAAGCTACTCCGTGAATGCAGTCACTTTACCAAGGAATGTGACGAAAAGAGACACAAGCACCGGTGGCTGCACTCACGGATGGAAGAGGAAAATGAAGAAGTGACAGTAAATACTACTTTCCTAACCTTGTAACTCTTTAACTAAGCATTTTAGACCATACCTTCATGGAATAAAAAGTGTTTATTTCGACGAATGCTACCTTATGTTAAAGTTTGGCAACAAAAGTGTCGGGACACCCTGTATGATAGGTAATATTTTTCATTTATTTAACTGCACTCTAAAATTATTGGCACTTGCATTTCACTTTTTATAGTAGGTAGGAACTTCAGTTTTCTAAGTGGCTTAGAGCTTACATACCTATGTGGCTATGCTAATAAGTTAATACAGGTAGGCTAGTGGGGTATAGACAAGAGCCCCCTAGGTCATAAGCCCCCCTCCCCCCCACCAACTATTGCAAAAAATTGCTATTTTAATCTAATTATATGATCAAAAACAATTTCAAATCCAGTAATAACATTTCCAAATTTAGTTTCATAGTTTTCGAATATTATTAATTTATTTCATATTTATTTCATTGGTAGTTTTAGTATTCCACCTATAAATTTTAATTTTTTAAATTTAATAATTGGTTTGATAAAATATCCCTAGTTCACGCACTAAATTATCATCTTATCTCAGGGGCCCTGCCACGGTCCTTTTACAAATTGTATTTTTTTAACCAACTTCATGTCCTTGAAACTCTTTACCCAAGCATTTAAGAATACCTTCATAGAATATGAAGTGTTTATCAACAAAAGCTGATTTAAGGTGTTCCTGAACACCTAAAGAAAGAATGGCATATTTTACCACATTATAAGAAGGAAGTAAATTTGGTCACATTACACATCGAGCTACTGATTGGTTCAAAATTTGTGACAAGAACATTAAAGTACACCTTCTGGAGGTTGCTCACATGAAGTTTAGACCACAGATCATTGAATAAGAAGAAGCTAAGATCGAACGTGTACACTGTCTTATTAATTCAACCAATTACGTCCACTGATCTCAGACGTCACTAAAAACACTCTCTCGATAACAGCTCATTATCTTCGCTGGTTGATAGGCAATTAAAAAAGAATCATTTTTAAATAGAGGGAGCCATACCTTCCTACCAAATTATGTACACGATTATTTATAGCCCAGCTACTACGCAATAGTAAACCGAATCATCTTAGCAACAAACACAAAAAGACACCATTTCGTTAGCACTACGCATTAGGGTGATGCAAAACAGGGGGTAAAATTTTTTTATTTAAAATTTAATGGCTTACCCTCTTATTTTATTTAAATTTGTATAAAAACCTTTTTGTCAATTTTCAGCTCAAAAAAACAATATTTTAAGGTTACGAATGGCTATAACATTTTGCTCATTTCCATGGCACCCAGGAGGTATAGCAAATACCACGTTTCTTTTTATATAGTGGAAGATCCCCAGTAGGCCTATAATACCGCTGTTTTAATAACATTTATTTAGTCCAATTTCAAATTAGAAATAGATATTACCTATTTATTTACAATTTTGCAATACTATTTACAATTTATTTAATTTCGACATTTCAATTAGGTTTTTCTTGGAGAAACTTTTTTTCGATAGGATGATATTACTTGAAGTAGAAATTGTTTCTGTTCTTCATCATTTGTTATTATTTTGTTATAATCTTCCATTAACTTCACACCTCGTTCAGCAATGTCATTTACCACTTTCAGATTTTAGACTACCTGTCTTGCTAACCAGAAACTTTCTTCTTGAGGCCACTCATCAACTGATTTATTTAAAAATTCAGATGACAATCTAAGTATTTAAAAAAAATTCACTGTGTTTCAGTGGTACAAGAGCCCCCATGTTTTTTTAATCCTTATTTACCTAGTTAAACAAATGAAGAACTACTTAGAGAGAAATAACTGAAAGTTGCTAATGTAGTTTGTTGTATCCGCTAGATTGTTGTACTGCACACTTCATGATTGTTTAATGACCTGGATGGGGGGTTCGGGGGGCGGCACGCCCCCCGATATACATATATTTTATCTCTAATCAGTAATGAACAACAAAAGTGTCAATAAGGATTAAATAATATAGGTAAATAAGGATTTAAAAACAGGGGGGCTCGTCACCGGGGGGCTCATTACAGGGGGGGCTTTTGACCGGGGGGGCTCATGACCGGGGGGGCTCTTGACCAGGGGGGCTTATGACCTACACCCGTTTTCAGTGACAGAGTCTCAAATGTTTTTATTGCTGCAAGTAGTATCTTCAACGATGGAAAAAATTTTTTGGAGGTTCAGGTTCAGAGGACTTTTTGTGCGCTGTTCTCATTTTTTCTTTAACATCTATTGAAATATTGTCATCAAAAAATCCTAATGCAACTAGTTCTTCAGACAAGTACCAAAGATGATTTTTAAATTTATTTATAGCTGCATTAGCGATTCCTTTGTTGATTTTTTTGTAGTTATGGAGTTCCTTCACAATTGTCAAGTCATTTTGTGGAGCACTTGCAGAATCAGATGCTGTGAACCATTGCTTTACGTAGATTGAAACTGAAAATTGACAAATTTCCTCCAATTGTTTAGTTTCTCTTTTTGAAATTTTGAATTGTTTTTTGAACATGAAAATCTTCATTGAATATATCAATTTCGCCCAGCGAGCTCTGTGATATGCTCCTGGCTTTTTGAAGTTAACTGTTAAAGAAGAATCTCCGATAATGAGCTCTTTATAATCATCTCTAGGTTGTTTTTCCTTTAACAGTTTTTGCATAATTGAGACGTATAATTGATTTGTTCCTCAGGACAGTTTTCTTATGTATCATCATTAATTTAATATATAATTAAGAGTTCTTATTACTATATCTGCAATAAAATATATATTTATAAAAGAAACATTAATTTAAAAGCAAATTTCTTCTTGCAATGACTATGTAGCTACTTAATACTTAGGTATTTTTAGTTTCTTCAAATTTAAAACTTTGGCCATGATTCGCAACCATAAGATATTATTTTTTTGAGCTGAAATTTTGGTTGCGGTGTTTTTATATGAAACTAAAAAGAATGAGAGGGTAAGCCAGCAAAATTTTGATGGTCAGATTTTTTGCATCACCCTACTACGCATTCAAAATAATGGACAAATTTTTTGAAACGAAGCTCTGATTGGCTCTAGTTGAAATGACATCACTGTAAACGTACTCAAGGGGAATATAATGGGATATATGCTTCTTCTATTCAATGTTCTGTCGTTTAGAATGTGTTGCACAGGTTATAATAGGTAATTGTAGATTAGGGGAGTAGACGAGTTGTGTGTTATTATTTTCCAAGTGGATGGTACGTGACGTCAGCAATCTAGAACCAATCAGCTACTTCGAGAGTCACATGATAGTGAAAAGTGTAGTGATTGTAGACAAACCGGGTGTAGGTCATAAGCCCCCCGTTATATACATATCTTTTATGTTAAATCAGTAATAAACTACTAAAGTGTCGGACTAATGGGGTGTCGTACTAGGGGAACGGTCAAGACCACCCCCCCCCCCGGTCACGAGCCCCTCCTTTCTGTATTTTTTAATCCTTATTTACCTAGTTAAACAAATGAAGAACTACTTAAGGTGGGATTCCAATGCGGCGGCTGAAGCGGCAAGAGCCATACGGCTGCTGACGCGTGGTTCTAGCCACTGATATGATTTCCAATGCTACGGCTGTAGCTGCTCTACAAGCGTCAATTTCACGGTTCATTTGATGGCAGAAGCACGTGAGGACCTCCTTCTTTTATACCTCATAGAGGAAGAAAACTAAGAAGATTCTTTGTTAATATATTTACTTTTTAAATCATTACTAAATACAATTAAAATAAACAAAACTCAATATCAAGTTCCGCTGATTAGTTAACATTCAAGTGCATCATAAATATATCAGTCTACCAGCGAATAGGTACAATTTTCTATGAGCTGGGAGATAAGTAGGCGTTTTCTATGAAGTATATTTTCAAGGGGAAGATTAATGTACATCTACGAGAGCGAAAATTTAGAAAACTAAATGCAAAGAGCTGCCAGAAATATTATTAATAAAACTTAATGCATGTGACTGTAGGTACAAACTATAATCAAAATTACTTGAAGCTATACCTACAGTGTTAAAACAATTTACCCAGCAAGGTACTGAGTGAAATACATGTGGGGTAGATGGTTTTAATTTACTGTTATTTGTATTTATTAATTAGTTTCTAACCACACACAATATAAAATAAACTTAGTAGGCTGGGAAATGAAAGCGTTGTAGGCAGAAATTTGCGCGTGACGAGATCTCGGGTTGAAGTGTCTCTCTTTCCGGTTAACGGCTCAATCAAACTCAAGTTTTGATGACGTCATGGAAAGTTTCCTTAAGATAGTTAATATTATATGAATCTAATACATCAGTTTTACATAGTTAAACTAACAAAAATGATTATTTAATTAATATAGAGTATTTACAAAAAAAAGTTCTAATATTAAGATTTAAACATTGTACTAAATATCTTATAAATAAACGGTTAAAATATCTTCCAGAAACTTCAGAATGACACAATCGGAATGTCGATTGCATCAGCCTAATTTGATATTTGAAATTAAATAAAAGATGAACATAAAATGTGTAATAAAAGAAAGAAAATATTTTATTATTTAGATTAGATTTTAATTGGTATATATTTATCGTTTTTATTGTAATCAAAAGAAAGAAGAAATATTATGATAATGAAAAAGGTTTATGTAATCACTACATACATTAATAAAGTAATTAAGCAATTGAAAATGACAAAGAAAATACGGTTAGTTTCGATCTATCTTGATTATTACTATTTATTAGGTATCTGAAATAACTTACATCAAGGTTGAGGTCTAGACTTTTGTTTTTTGAGGTGAGATGTGGAACGAATGTAACACCTTTGTCTGGCTCAATTTAATAGACTAGCACTCTGGCCACTTCCATGACTCTGGCCAAGGCCATCTATAGTGTATCAGGCCGGACCATTCTGGCGTTTATTGTTTGAACAGCTGTTGATTGAAATCATAACAAAGCGCTACGCTTCCATTAATTTAGATAGGAATAAATAGAAAAAAACCGGTTGCGCTCCCATTTAATTGACTTATTTTAATAGTTACGAGTGGAATTTAAATTTAAAAAATTTACAGTGTATTCATTAGAATCTCTACTATCGAATGCTATATTTTTTTCAAATAATTTTTAATTGTAGAAATCTTCAATTGCAATGTACCTACCTATAAATTATAGAGTACTGATGCAGTGATGAACTAGTTCTAGTTAAAGTATGTAGGTAACATGAGTCATGACTAACATCCTAGGTATTTTGATTTAAGAAAAATACAAATACTATACCAGTGTTTTAGTTCAACTTTATTTCTATTATAACAGTAACTGGCTAGGTAGGCTATACTCTGAATAATTTTCAGATATTATGTGTCATTGACTCAATAGGTATATAAGTTAGTCTATACTCTATAACCATATTAAGACTCAAGTAGTTGAGACCAAGTCATAATTCCACAGTTCCACTTTGAATTCCATGTGAAAATTGCAGCTTATTAATTTCTTGTTCTCAAAATGAATCTTTTTTCACCCTCTGGGACTGTTGCTTTTTATTTTTTAATCTTTTATTACCATTAATTTTCGGATTCAGAGATTATAAATCAGGGAAAAATTTGATGATTGTGGCATTTTGCTAACTTTTCAAAATTATATAGAACAAATTAAAAATTCTGTTCTTTGGACACTTGATGTGAATAGAGTTGATGTTAGCTACCAGCCTACCTAGTTATATTGATATATTTATTATATTATGATCTATGATATCTAAATTTATAGGTGAAAAAAAATGTACTCCATATTTCAAAGTGTGGATAAAGTCGCCAGTATATTGGCGACTTTGGAGAGCGAGAGGTCTAATAAGATGAAAAACCCTGTAAATTACTCATTAAATTATTAAATAGAAATACTATTACTAATACTAATAGGCTCAAGAGATTATAGATACTGTAAGATATACATAAGTCATGAAGCATAAAAATGTAAAATCTTCACAAGGAAGTCGAATTTCTTCTTTAAAGTATCTTAAAAGTGGCGACCTGAATCATTTCCTCGCCAAACTGATGACTTTCAAGATTTTACTTTATCTAATTAGGTAGATTCTAAGATTTAATCCTAACTTCCTATAGTTTCTTAATCAGTTCAGTGGTAGTGGTACCTAACTAGGGTCAAGCAGGTAAATTGCTTCACACCATAGTATCTTCTTTGTACTGTGTTCACACTAACTAACTGCGGCCTCTAACAACAGAAACATCATAGCTTCATAACACACGTTAAAAACATAAAGTAATAAATTATAGCATGCACTGCACTTATTTTGGTAGGTAAGCAACATTTTAATGTATTTTAGGTTCAGAATGTTTTAGAGACTCTATTGAAATGGCCATAATTAAAAAGCCGCAATTTACATGCATCACCCTAGCTTATATAGGGACTCTGCAAGTCTACAAAATCAGTATCTGTGAGAAATAGAGAATGTTTTGAAAACTCTTTAATTTTGTTCATAGCCAATTACTTGTAAATACTAAATCTTGGAATTAATAACAAAATGTTCTGAACTTATTGCCTTATAAAACAGTACATTTACTAAATACTAGGTAGGTACTATCAAAGAGAAGTGTAACCACTTTATGGTAATATCTCTCAACTAACTGGTTTCTAATTTCCTATTACAATGAAACTCCTGAGTTATGAAGTATTGGTTATTTAATAACTCAGAGCCACTTCACAACTCAGGGACCATTGTAGTTTTCTCTGATAGAAATCTTTGAGAAAACTAAGGTTTTTGAGGGATACCTAGCATGAAATTCATGACGAATATCGTTTTCTATAGACTATAACATACACATAGAAAATACTTCATAACTCAGTTTTACTGTACTTTTAAATTTTAGAGATTTGTTATTGTATAGACCAATTATTACACTTACAAGGATTAGAACTGAATTTATATGGGGGTCCACATGGATCAATTTAGAAGGCTTTTCATATCTTTGATAATGTTCAAGAAATGTCTCATTAATTGAATAATTATGATATTCAGACAAATTAGGTAATGGGAACATATTAATTAATTTCTAATATCTAAATCAAAACTCAGATTTGTGTTGGAGAATCTATGAAGAATGTTCCTTTGTAAAATCCATGTTTTAGCTTTACTGTGTCAGTACTGATAATCTTCATAAACTTCATTCATTGCTAAATCAAGAAATGATTTTATTTATTCTTTCAGTCAAAAAGTGTAACTTATTCATATTATTTTTATTGCATGAGCAGACGTAATTACAATGAGATGTTTCTGAATTCCACTCAACTTGAGGTAAGTTATTATTATTAAGTTATAATGAAATTTCATCATACCTAGCTATTATTCAAATTGTAGCTCAGATTAATTAAATATATTTTTCATTTCAAACAGGCAGTGTTGGCCATTTTATCTTCAACTGCAGTATTTAAATGAAAACATTCATCTCAAAAATTACAAATTGGTAAGTATTTATTAATTTGTTTTAATTAAAAATAATTATTTATGAATGATGAATGAAATATTGAATTAAATGTCAATATGAACTTTTATTACATGTTGCTATATAATTTCTTTTTCTTTATTTCCATAGACCAATATACAATTGGCATCATAAGAATTTGAAGATCATCTGAGTAGAGGCCATCCTGGATTCCATTATATAGTTAATTAACAAGTATTAATTGTTATTTCAATGTTAGGTTGTTACATTCATCAATCTTATGTTAGCCAATAATGATTAGCTAATAAAGATTAATGAATAGCCATCTATTTAAGAAATACATGAATAATTTTCAAGTCTTTTATAACTTCAGTAGCTACAGTTTATTAGTTTAAATAAATCAATAAATTAAGATTTAGATACTGCATTTAAGAATGATGGATAAGAAAAGAACTGAAAATATAATTATATCAAATATAATTTCATAAGTTTAGCTGTTGTTCATTTTGTGTACAAAAGACTATAAATAAAAATTTGAAATCTCTCCTATGTATTGGAATTATTATTATCAAGAAAATATATATTAAATAATTTTTACACAAAAATAGCAACAATCTACATTGTTAAGAAGAATACATTTATATTCAACTTCATTAATAAAAAGTAAAGAAAAATCTAATATTAAATCATAATATTTTGTCCACTTATCAAAATAATATATATCTAACAATATGGATGGATGCAGCTAATATATAAAAATAGAAATACATAGGTTAGTTTTAAATATTAACAATTTGTATCCCTACCAAGTCCCAATCTATTTCTCTAATGTTGATAACTTCAACTTCTTTTTTCTGTTTTTCAGTTCCACAATATTATTATTGTACAACTTTGTGTAATTATTCAGCAAAATATTACACATTGTTCTTATGCATAATGTGTAGATGTGTCTTGTGGAGACTTTACAACCAGGACACAATTCATCTGTTTCCCCATCATCCATTGCATTCAAACATAGTCTAAGTAAAATGTTACGTTGATCAAATGCTTTGATGAATTCTTCTTCTAATTTATTTAAAATGCACTGAAAGGCATTGAAAACTGTGCTACATATAGCCAAAGAAAATGATGTGGGATATTTTAATCCTCCTCTATTAATGACAGAAAAATATTGTGATATTGTGGAAGGATCAACATCTAACATGTCACTAGTACACAATCTGTTGCTACACATACTGCACTTCATCCTACCACAAACAGAATGGGAAACATAGCCAGATATGAAGACCATTACATCTAAATCATGTTCAGACAAATCACACTTCATTACACTAAAATCAGTGATGGAATCAAAAGGAGGAGGAATGTTATCTAAAGAATTGCCTATATCATCATCAGTAGGTGAATTACATTTAAGATCTTTGATTGCAAAATTTCCATATTTAGAATTGATGGTTAGCAAATTCAAAATTTTCAATTTTTTTTCACTTTCAAGAACTTGGGTTACTGATACGTTATAATTTCCACCGCTCATTTGTCTATATTGCCCAAATCTAGCCTCTAAATGATCAGTCTGAAACTTTCCAAGCAATATGTAGTTAAAATCATGATTAATGAAAAGATAATTAGATAACTCTACTAAAGCATGAGAAGTGTGGAATAAAGCAAATGAAGTTTCTTTAGATAACATACCTAATCTTTTTTTATCATTTGATAAAGCTTCCCATCTTTGACCCCATTCAGAAAACTTGATTAGAAATTTCAAATTTTGATCAGTTTCAGAATTACTTAAGATTGGATTGCAATTTTCATTTCTGAGTAGCTTGCCTTTGAGCTTCGACTTAACATTCACTACATTCCACTATTTGATGATGATATTCATGAAATCACATACAGGCTTGTAATTAGGGATATTGTGTGTTTGGAGGGCAGCAACATTTTTAACATCAAACAATTTGACAACATAATTTACATTTTGCCTCTCCATATTAGTAGGATACAAAACTTTTTCCGAAAGACCAGGAGCATGTTTAATTATTGAATTCTTCTCATTGTCATACAATATTTTTAATGTTTTAAAAGAAGCTCTGTACATGATTTCACAACTATCATCATCAAATGAAGGAAAGAGAAATGTCTGAATGGGGTCTTTAATGTTTAGCCAGTTATTCCGAATACATTTGAATAAATGAACAGGATCAAATATAAAAAATAATTTTAGAGTATCATCAAAAGGGTGAGGAATACATTCTTTTAAACTGCCATTACAAAATTTTTCATATGCGTTTCTATTTATTCTATTATTATCAGAAATTAGAGTTATAACTTTGAAACCTATTCTATTCAATTCTGAAAGAACAGTGTTAATTAATTTAAATAAATTTTCAGCATTTAAGTTTTTTACAGGGTAAAGAGCAACAATATCTTTATTAGATGATTTTAGAGAGGTTATCATGAAAGCTTGTAAACTTGATGCTGGAGCCATTGAAGTATCACAACTTCCTTGAATTTTTCCAGATTTATAAGTTAAATTAGGCTTTATATGAATTTCATCCAGCAGCAAGTTTACAAGCTTTTCATCTTCAGTTAGAGTTGACATTTTTTTTTCTAAATAATTAATATGTGAGTCAGTAATACCAGAATTTAACATACCAGAATTTAAAGATAACTTTTTCAAATAAGAAGGATGAGGAATTTTGATGACATTTGAATTTCTAATGAGAATATAAGCAGATGGATAAGTATAAAATAACATACATGACCAAAGAATGACTGATGAACTATAGTTATGTTTTTTATTTACATTTAAGATTAATTGTTCTATAGAGAATTTTACTTGTGTAGAAGAACTTGGATCATCCAAGTATTCTTCTAATAATTTAAGTGAATAACTGAGCTTATCTTCAATACAGCATCCAGTTTCATTGTAGTTTTCAAAATGACTTATTAAAGTATCAAATTTGGACCATTTATCACATTTATTTTCCCTACCTAAAATCCAACTAACTTTATCCTTAGGTAGCAGGATATTGTTATGCCAAACATCAACATTCAAGTTAGATTTGATTTTAATTGAAACGGTAATTTGAGGACTGTGATCAAAATTGGCTTTGAATATGTTTACACCAGCTTCTAATTTAGAGGAAAACCAATTTTTATTTTTCATTTTTTCACTGAGCCCATCAATAATTTCAGTGAAGGAATTAATTTTATCATCAATTTGAAATTTTTCTAATATTTTATTTTCATAAACAGCTATATCAGCTCTACGTTCATCAGGAGTTTTCCTTTTAAGAGGAGGTTCACTAGAAAAATATGATGGATGGTCTACAAAAATGGAAGGATACGCATCTTTAGTTAATATAGGAACTTTTCTATTGCATGAAACCTTACTGTTGTCAATCCTCACAGCAGTCATCTCTCTTACTATGAATTTTTCATGAAAATGCTTGATGCATACGACAGAAGTAGCAGAAGGGTCAAATTGATCACGGTGAATTCTCCTCAGCCACTCCCTTTTCCTCACTTCATCCTTGGGAAAGGTGAAGACGGTGACATGAGGATCTTGTGGGTGATAATTTGATCTGCACTCTGGAACACAACATTTTCGACCCATCTGAAAACAATTTTTTAACATATTAACAGAGGAACCTACAACTATAAGTCTATTTGATAATAGTCTATGCTAACTAAAATTTTACTGATTGAATATTAAATAAAAATAGATCATTATATAGCTGAAGCTAGTCAGCTACATTTGATTTAACAAAGACAAATCTATCATTTACTATTTACTTATTTAGTAATCTAAAACCATAGGTGGAAATAATGTAAATTGATAATTTGATAAAAGTCAATGGTAGCTAACTTATAGCTCACCTTTACAGAAATGAGTTCTTCTTCTTTTCCAGGTTAGGTAGCTACTGTGAATACTTAAACAATATTTAACTGGTAAATAATATGTTAGAATCTGAAATGATATATTTAGAAAATTAATATTAGAGGTTAATGCAATCTCTAAATTTCTTAATCAGAGCCAGTACACACCCAGAACAATGTAGCAATATCTCTGCTTAATTTATACTGTGACTGAATTTTGTGTAGTTAAGACAATAGGTACCCAAGTTAATGTTGAGCCAAATTTTTCTTAGATTACTTAAACCCAATTTATTGATGATTTCTACCTAAAAATAACCATAACAGTGATAGATTTTTTAAACTCTTAAATATAGGTAATGAGAGGATTCATTTAATTTGATTAATTAAAACACATAAAATTTATGGTACCTAAGTAACTAATTCATGAAAGATGATTAATTATGGTTCACTGTCCTGGTCTGTCAAGGTTGCTATTTTGGTGAACAGTCAGCTGAAGACATTCCAAGGAGAATATTAAAGTAAAATATCTCGCTGGCTAATTTCGAACTAGACTGCAGAAACAGGTAAAGTGATCTCCAAGAAATTATCTATTTTGGCTTCTGATCTCAGTTAAATACACGAGGGAGAAAATTAAGGATTGTTCGCACAGAAAATATTAAAAATTACTTATATCTTAAGGTCACAAATGGGAAAGCTTAACTTGAAAACAAAATTTCTCTTTCTTATATCTTGAATGTAGCAATCTGGATTCAGCTAGCTTTGAGACCAATTCATTTTCTCACTACACTGGTGTCATTCCTACCATACTTAGAAACATGGTCAGGATAATTAAAAAAAATCAAATTAGAAAGATATAATTTCAATTTTGCTATAGTCTCTAGTAAATAGATACACATGCACATCATATACTGGCCAGTCTGTATTTGGTGCACAAAATCCCAGTGACTTTTTCGAAATGCTGAAAAAATCCAAATAGTTTGACTGATCCACCAATATTTCCCCAATTTATCCACTGGAAAAAAATTTAACATAGGAATGATCCGAGTGAGTAAATAAAAATCCACCGACTTTGCAAGAATATTATTTCAAAGGGGTAAAAATTGCATGATGTGTCCTTTAAAATGAAATTCAGAG
>CANNZV010005930.1:0-22236 GCA_947561585.1 Caprella mutica | reverse complement strand
ATTGATGATAGCAGCTACGCCAAAAGGCATACAGCAAAATAAGGTGACAATAATAGCCTCAGTTAGATAATTTTTGGGCGGGTAAAGACTTCCTTTTGAGGTTTGAGGACCCAACTCATCGAGTACGGTATCGTCAGAAAAACCAATAGAAGTTTGCGTCTCAAACAAATTTTGCAAGGCCAAAACATTACCTGCTTGTTGCCATTCAGTTATCCCTTCATACCACACATAAGTACTGCGGGTTATTTTTTTTTCTTTCAATTCTTGTAAAGAAAACGGCCCATATTTTTCCTTACCATCATTATAATAGTATTTTTTCATCGGAATTGGATTATTTGGTGCTCAATGATTTCATTATACCTTTGGCTTGACAAGTTTTGTTCAAGAAGTCAGATGGCGATTATATTTTGAATATATAACGGTAAATATAGTAGATTAGCTATTATTTTTAGCCTTTTTTTTGAATAAGTAATATTTCGTTTTCACAAACATTGTCTGCTATTATTTGTTTACTATTTTTGTGAAAGAAAATAATTGAATTTATGAATATCAATACCATTCTTCAAGAAGGTACCCTTAAGCCTGAACTCAAAACCATTGCTGAAAAAGTACAAGCAGGGGAACGGATTAGCGAAGCAGAAGGGCTCTTCTTGTATGAAGAAGCAGACTTAGGTTATTTGGGTGTTTTAGCCAATTTCATTCGCGAAAAAAAGCATGGGAATAAGACCTATTTTAATCGCAACTTTCACGTTGAACCTACCAATGTCTGTTTATATACCTGCACTTTTTGTTCTTACTCAAGACTCATAAAAAAACGCGAAGAAGGGTGGGAGTATAGTCTCGACGATATTATGGATATTGTAAAATCCTATGATGGGAAGCCCGTTACGGAGGTACACATTGTAGGTGGTGTATTGCCACAATATGATGTTGAGTTTTATGCAGATTTATTCAGACAAATCAGGGCACATCGACCCGAATTGCACATCAAAGCGCTCACGCCAGTAGAGTATCACTACATTTTCAAGAAGGCAAAAATGACTTATGAAGAAGGTATGAAAGCGATGGTAGATGCAGGACTCGACTCGATGCCAGGTGGTGGTGCAGAAATTTTTCATCCCGAAATTCGAGATGAAATAGCAGGCGGAAAATGCTCAGGTGAGCAATGGCTCGACATACACGAAATCCTCCATAACCTAGGCAAACGCTCTAATGCCACGATGCTTTATGGACATATAGAGGCTTTCAAACATCGAATAGATCACATGGAAAAATTGCGTCAATTGCAAGATAAGACAGGCGGTTTTCAAACCTTTATACCTTTGAAATTTAGAAATAAAGGCAACCAAATGTCGCATGTTCCTGAATCTACAACCGTTGAAGATTTGCGCAATTACGCGATAGGAAGAATTTACTTAGACAATTTTGAACACCTCAAGGCCTACTGGCCTATGATAGGACGTACCACGGCTCAAATGTCGCTTGCCTTTGGTGTAAATGATATAGATGGTACGATAGATGATACTACCAAAATATATTCTATGGCAGGTTCTGAAGAACAAACGCCTGCTTTGAGTACAGAAGAATTGGTCAAACTAATTCGATTAGTTGGACGAGAACCGATAGAGCGTGATACCTTGTACAAGGTCGTGACGGATTATACGAATCACGTTTTCGAGGATGATAAAAAGTTTAGAGGATACACGTCTCTGCCAGTCGTGAATAAATAATTTCTATGAACAAATAGGAATGTAATAAGTCATAGTTCGTGCATCATTATAGCAGATGGCTTGACTACTAATCTGTCCTAGTAGATAAGTTTTTTTTGAAAAGAAGGCAAAGGATAGTAAGAAAAGTGGTTAAAATCTATTGATTTTAACCACTTTAGAAGCGTATTATTTTAATTTAGGAATAGCCGTATCATAAGTCACCGTAATCATATTAGGAACGCTAGTGTTTTCCACACCAATTCCAAAAATAGAACGATCTACCTGAGCATTACCTTTCACTTTCAAAGGTCTTTGACTAGTCACCATAAATTCACTTTGCATTTTTTGAGATTTGCCTCTCATACTTAAGCTCATTTCAGCTATATATCTGCCATCACCATTATCTATTACATTGACAATATCAAGTGTTGCTTGGGTATATTTTGAAACGCCAAAATAATCATCTGCTTTTAGGTGATCTGTAAGTTTATCACTTTTTTCCCAAATAGAAGTTAGGTCAATTTGAATAGCGGCTTTAAGTGTAGAAAGGTCATTGCCTTTCATATCTACTTTTGTGAAATCCCATTTTTTGAAAGTGCCCTCTGCGCTGTAACGCTCATTAGCAGCAGCAAAAGAAATAATACCAGGTGTAGCCGTCGTGATTTCTTTTACGGGTTCTACTACGGTTTCTTTAACGGCAGTAGTAGTTGTTTTTTTAGTCGTATCGCAGCTAAATATAAAAATACTAAGCGCAGCTATAGCTAAAAGGTAAAATGCATTTTTCATGTTTGTTAATAATTTATTATAAAGGTTTTAGTAAAAATTTCATGTAAAATTGTAAAGTATCCTTAGCGGGTGCAGGACCATCAGGACCTGCAACTTTAAAGTTGTCAAACAAGGGCAATTGGAAAGTCGTATTGACTTGCAAACGCACCTCTCCATCTGCATTTAGGATTGGTTTTATGGTGGCTGGTACCGTCAAAGAAAGTGGAATGCCCAGCATTTTAAACTTGCCAGTTACTTCGATAAGGTTAGCTTTTTCCCAAGTCAATTTATCTTCACTTCCATCAACCTTTTCAAAAACAAAAGAGGCTGTTGGAAAGTTGAGCATTTGGAGCATTTTATTTTGTACTTCGTAATCAAAATCTTCCGCACCCATGGTAACGTCAACTATTTTCACTTCAAAATCACCCTCTGCTCCCTTCAAACTACCATCATCATTGAGTTTTAGTGTGCCATCGAGTGCTTTTACTTCACCAGCATAATTATCCAAAGGCGCCAAAAAAGAAAACATAATAATGGGCTCATTTGCTTTGGGTGCTTCAACTGTCCAGTTTTTTGGAATAGCAATATCTTTGAGATTAGCATCACTTTCAAGCTCTATTTTTGTAGGTAAAGCAATACCTAAGGCCTCCCAAGTTTGGATTGGTGTACTTTCAGGTATTGGCTCAAAAGCATCACCAATTTCAGAATTTTGAATCTGTCTTATCAATTCTTTTTCGATTTGTTGTCCCACTTCGGTGAAACACATTTTCCAATTTTTCCATTTGCCAGTATGCAAGGGCGTATCTATAAATTGTACAACAGGTTTTACACAATTGAACTGAGAATAAATTTTAGCTTTGATGACCAAATTTTTTGCAGCGTCAATGTAAGGATGTAAGTCTACATAAAAACTACGATTGGTACGCGACTGATTGAATTGATCGATGAGTTTAAAATTAAACATGCCTTGCGATACCAAAACTTTAACCGCCCTTTTGAAATCTTCTTGATTAAAATCTTTAGGGACTTGACCTGTCAGATCGGTTACCTTAAGTGGGGCAGTGATGATGGCTTTTTCATTGCGCCAAAGCAAAATATCTTTTTTGAAATTATCGGCATCTTGTTGATGAGCTAAACGTGAAGTACGAATAAAATTCTTGATACGTGCCGTATTTTTATAACGTCCATAATAAATAGACCGTCCTTCTGTATTTTGAAAAACAATACTGGGGGTTTGAGTGATGGACTGAGGGACACCTTCCTCAATCGAAATGGTTTTAAATTCGATAGCTAATTCAGTAGCCAAATCTTGGAAGGCTTTTAAATCATTTGCATCAACTACAGCTTTGTTGTTATTGATGAAAACAATTAGTTGTTCTGTAGCTTGAGCTTTTGATGTTTGGGCGAGTGCCATTAAACAACAAAATAGGAATACAGTATATGGAATTAATTTAGATTTCATCTTATGTAAACAAGGGGATTGAGGAATAGTTTTAATGCATGAAATGGAAGGCATATGTCTAAAATGCCTTCCATTTACAAAGGTCTTTGTTAGTATTGCTCAAAAAATAACTTCCTTACTGGATTTGTTTTTTACCTCCCAAAACCTCCACTATTCAAGTGTTTCTTTTGAAGCTAAAAAGCAAATCGGGAAATGATTATTGAAGCGTTATTTAGTAGGAATTTCCTTTAAAGTAGCTAGCAAGAATTTCCAATATTTTTGAACAGAGCTGATTTGCACTTTTTCGTCAGGAGAGTGCGCACCACGTATATTAGGACCAAAAGAAATCATTTCCATTTTCGGATAATTTTGTCCCAAAATACCACATTCCAACCCTGCATGACAGGCATTCACGTTAGGTTCTCCTTTAAACATTTTTTTGTATAACTGACTCATTATCTTGACAATAGCGGAGTCTGGCTTGGGTGTCCAGCCAGGATAAGAACCATCAAAAGTCACCTTAGCCCCCATCAATTCGAAGGTGCTTTGTATGGCTTGCGCTAAATCATGTTTTTCAGTATCAACAGAACTACGCGTCAAACAAAGCAGTTGATACTTACCATCTTCTACCAAGACTCTTGCTAAGTTATTAGACGTTTGTACCAAGCCCGGAATATCTGGACTCATACGGTAAATGCCATTAGGGCAAGCGTACAAGGCGCGTAATAAATTGCGCTGAAAATCTTTTGCCAAAACCATTTTAGGTCGGTCAGTTGCCTTCAAAATAATTTCCAATCCTCCATCAATTGTCTCGTATTCTGCTTTTAAAATAGCGGTTTGTTCTTTAATATATTTTCTAAAAGCACGAAGTTTTTTCTCAGGTATGGCAAGCGTAGCCAATGATTCTCTAGGAATAGCATTGCGTAAACTACCCCCATCAATAGTACCTATACGGATACCAAATTCTTGTGCTTTAAACAATAATCGATTCATCAATTTATTGGCATTGCCCAGTCCTTTATGAATATCCATGCCAGAGTGGCCGCCGTTTAGTCCTTTCACGCTTAGTGCGTAGCCTTTGAGTTTGCTAGTAGTTCTAGTTTGATCGTATTTACCCTTTGCAGTCACGTCTATACCCCCCGCGCAACCTATCGTCAATTCGTGGTCATCTTCGGTATCTAGATTGAGCATGATGGCGCCTTTGAGCAAGCCACTTTTGAGTTCCATGGCACCCGTCATGCCTGTTTCTTCATCAATGGTAAACAAGGCTTCTAAGGGCGGATGTGGGATATCTTTTGATGCTAGTAAAGCCATGATGGTCGCTACGCCAATGCCGTTGTCGGCACCCAAGGTCGTTCCTTTAGCTTTGACCCAATCTCCATCTTTGACCATTTTGATTCCTTCTTTATTAAAGTCAAAAGTGGTGTCTGAATTTTTTTGATGCACCATATCAAGATGACTCTGCAAAACAACTGTCTGCCTTTTTTCCATGCCTTTAGTGGCTTTCTTCTTGATGATGACATTACCAATCTCATCAACTATGGTTTTGAGTTGTAGCTTCTCGCCAAAGTCCACCATGAATTTGATGACACGTGCTTCTTTTTTAGAAGGGCGAGGTACAGCGTTAAGGTCTGCGAAGTTACTCCAAAGCGCTTGAGGTTTTAGTTTGCGAATATCTGCACTCATATTATTTTCTTTTTTTTGATTCCTTGCAAAGATAAAAAAAGCTTGACAATATTTATTGCCAAGCTTTTTTTTGGATTTAACCCAACCCTTTCTGTCTGCCGTCAGGCAGGTCTTTCGCCTTGTGTTTTTTTGAAAGTCTCCCTAATAAATTAGGGACTACAATATGATCAACTTTTCTATGGCATGTCCTTGTTTAGTTTTGACCATAATAAAGTAAGTGCCGCGTGGCAAGTCTCGTACTTGCCTCTGTGCTGTATTGCCTTGATAGGTCAATTCATCTATGCCAATTTGCTGAACTTGTTGCCCTAGGGTATTGAAAATCTGAATGTCTTCTAAATGCTGAAAATCAGCTTTAATTTCGATAATGAAATCAGCTTGACTGGGATTAGGATAAATGCTGAGATAGATGCTTTTATCAATGAGATTACTCAAACTTGTTGGATGAACAAAAATAGCATTATATACAGTACTATCGCATCCCATTGCAGACAGTAAATTTTCAACGATAGTTGTATCCGATTCTATGGTAAGGCCCATAAATATATCGCCGGGATTGACATTGAAGATATTAGTGGTGGTGACATTGGGTAAGATTTCCAAATGGACATTGATGATACTATCGCAGCCCAAGTAGCTAGTCAACATTTGCTGACCAGAAGTATTGGTTTGATTGTATATGATTCCATTGACAATGATGGATTCACCTTCACAAATGGCTTCATCTATATTTGTCATAAAAGCAGGAATAAACGCTGTAATAATAGTGACAATACTATCACAGCCCGCTTCACTTACAAAAGTGCTAACTTGTACGCCTGCATCTTCTTGGTCACAAGTTTGCAGTTCGATGTAGGTATTCAAATCTTCTGAGTAAGTAGTAGTGATGGTGACAATGCTATCACAGCCAAATTGAGTTTCAAAAACAAAAGTCTCAGTGCCTGCTTCATCAGGATCACAAGACACGTTTTCAATAAAGACCTCTTCAGCATTAGGCAATAATTCAGTAATAATGGTGACAATACTATCACAGCCATCGGCACTTTGTAAGGTGACCATGACAAGGCCTTCACTCGCAGGGTCGCAGGTAACATTATTGACAACAGTATTGATACTAGCCTCATAAATAGTGCTAATCATTACGATACTATCGCAGCCCAACTGGTTGGTAAAAACTTCAGTGGTCATGCCTACTTCATCTGCATTACAAGTCACTACTTCTAAAGCTATAAGGTCGCTTTCTATCAACATGACTTCAGTGGTAATAATACTATCACAGCCAAATTGATTGCTAAAGGTATTCGTAAAAATACCTACTTCATCAGGATTGCAAGTCATTTCTGTCAATGCTATTAAATCACTTTGCGCTAATACCGTAGTAGTGACCACGATGCTATCACAACCTGCTTCATTGGTAAACATTTCTGAAATGGTACCTTCCTCATCAGGGTCACAGGAGATAATTGATACATTGGTAATCTCCCCTTGTTGTGCCAGCGTAATCGTCGTAATGACCAGGCTATCGCACCCAGATTGACTGGTAAACATTTCGGTACTAGTGCCAGCATCGCCAGTATTGCAAGAGCTTTGATTGATCTGGGTTGTAATGGTTTCGCTGACCAATAAATCTAAATGGATGATGCTATCACAACCATTTATTGTATTTAAATTGATGATGTAATCGCCTGAAGATGAGTACGTTGAGCCGCCGATACTGTAGCTGTCTCCTTCGCATATATTAATATCTAAATCCCTTTCATAAGCAGCATAAACGGTAATTTGAGTAGTAATAATACTATCAAATTGCGCAAAATTTAAGGTATCTATTAAAGTAATGTCAGCGGGATAAGCAATGCCCTTATAAGTATCACCAGCACATAAGCTAACATTGAGCACCTCAGTAAATACGGGCGTACTTGCTGAGAGAACAGCCGTAGGAAAACTACTCACTAAGACATTATTCGCTTCATTTAATTCTATAATATCATTACCACTATCAACCACAATAATCAAAAAATAATTTCCAGCAGGGAGGTTTTCAGGTACAATTATAGCTGCCTGCACATCAGAAGTAGTACCTACAGAAGTATTTCCAGTGGGGACTAATCCAACTTCTATATCATCTCCACTAAACGTATTATCTGCAGATAAGTAACTATGAATATTGTAATCGCCCACAACAGATTCATTACCAATATTACTTAAATCAAAATTGAAATAAACCACATCACCTTGCGTCACTGCATTGGCCCAATTGCTCAAGTTAGAAAGCGTAAGGTCTGGTAAATTTTCATTAGGTGGATCAATCTTGATTTCAAAGGTACAGGTCGTGGAAGCCAAGGCATTAAAACAATCTCCATCTGCAGTATATTGGATGTAGTAGAGACCTTCTTGAACAGAAGATCCATTGGCTAATCCATCTGATTGGTAAATAGAAGTAGAAAGGGTCGTATCACAATTTTGACTGAGTTGGACCTCGTTTTCGTCCCAAGAAACAGGCAATGCATTGACTCCAAGGGGCAGCGTTAATGCTATATCATCAGGACAATCTAAATTCATAGAAAAATTGGAAGTCAAGGTTACGGTGTTTTGAGTAATGAGATAATTATTAGATTCGTCAGACTCATTGATGTCATCATATACATCTACGTATATGATGAGGTAATATTCGCCAGTCAGTGTTCCCACAGGAAATCCAATAGCAGCACCCACATCATCTTTGGTACCCACGGAGGTATTTCCAGTATAAATATCACCTACCTTAATGGTATCAGCTGGTAGATTTCCACCTGGTAGAAAACTAGATTTTGTGAAAAACATACTAATCGTGTAATCCCCATCAGCAGTAATATTACCATCATTAATCAAATCAAAGGTAAATTCAACGCGGTCTTCTCTGTCCATCGAACTTGGAAAATCTGATAAATCGGCTGGACTTAAGTCTGGTTGAGCGTTGAGTATATTGGAAAGGAGAAAGCATTGTATGAATAGTAGTAGGGTAAATCGGTTCATTGCCTTATTTTTTGAATAAAAGTAACAAAAAAACATATTATCATAGTAACGTATGTAACATTAATAAAGGCTACTTGGTATATGATTTTCTTGATAAAAAAAGGAGTATATCCTAAAACTAAAACAGGGCTAATAAGTAATAAAACTTATTAGCCCTGAAAAAGAGGTTATAGAAACGTATGTATTAGTTTCTGATAGCTCTTGCCTTAGCTTTTGCTTTAGCTCTATTTTCCTTTAAGAAAGCTTTGTACTTTGGAGAAACTTTACTGAAGTAAGTGATATACTCCTGATTGATTTTACCATTCAAAAGAGTAGCAGCTTTTGCATCTGTTGGATTCTGCTGAACATACTCCTGAGCAATTGCTTTGTGATTGTGTTTGATTGCGCTTTTTACAGGGCTTTGAGCAGATACTGAAAAAGCAAAACACACGAATAAAGAAAGAATTAATATTTTTTTCATGATTTTATTTATTAAAGTAGTAATGTTGCAAATGAATACTTAAAGATTACTTTATAACGAATGAACTTTTCTTCAAAAAATAAACAATAAGTCTAATATTACAACGGTATAAAAATTAATAATTAAGAGCAAACAGTAACACCTGCTGTAAATGCCGTTGCTAATGCGTTACCGCCACCAGGAGCACAAGCACCACCACCTTGATCACAAGCTGCTACAGAAACTGCCACACCAGATAATTGATAGAAAGATGTAGTTGCAAATACTACACATCCATTTGCATTGGTTGTTACAGTACAAGGCCATCCAGAACCATTATACTGTCCACAACCACTACCTAGATTCACATATTGTTCATAAGCATAAGGAGCTGTTGTATTACCACTTTGAATGGCATTGGTATTCAGCATCATTAATTTCGGTTGAGTCCATTCTTTTTTCATATTATTATTATTTACAAATTAAAAAAAAATTAAAAAAATTAAATTATTTTAAGTAAATATTGAATCATTCAATATTTACAAATTGATACAAATTTTTAATAATCGGTAAATGGAGTAATACACGTAGATGGAAAAAGGATATTTGAAAAATTTAAATGCTTTTTGGATTAAGAGACTATATAATGATTAATGAAAAACTCATTATGCATTTTTTGGTTAGACTTTATGTTTTTAAATCATTATTTATAACAAAGATAAGACTAAAACCAATAGAATAAAATACCCTATATATGGTATTTTTATACAAAGAACTATTTTTTGCATTAAAATAGCGTTGGGCAGTAATTATTTTATTCCTATTGCTTAATTACTTTGTAAGTGTACTCTAGGTTACTCGACAAATCTTTTAATTTAATAAAATAAACACCAGAAAATAAATTTGAAAAATCTATTTTTATAGATTCTCCTCTAAATTTTTGAGATAGATGCTCAATACCTAGAATATCAACAACTTTAATGTTTACTAATTTAGTATTATTTGCCCAATAAATTTGCAATTCATTAGATAAGGGATTAGGGAAAACATCAATACTTTCTTCTACGATAGAGATACTACTTGTCATTAAACTATCTACACCATTGCAGTCTTCATCAATTCCATTATTGACAATTTCGGTAGCGTCAGGGTTGATATTGGGGTCATTGTCGTTGCAATCTAAATCAGAATTGAAACCATCTTGATCCTCGTCAATCATTTGCGCTACGCCATCACAATCTTCATCAATTTGATTATTGGCAATTTCGGTAGCATCGGGATTGATATTGGGGTCATTGTCATTGCAATCCACATTAGAGTTGAAGCCATCCTGATCCTCGTCAATCATTTGCGCTACGCCATCACAATCTTCATCAATTTGATTATTGACAATTTCGGTAGCGTCAGGGTTGATATTGGGGTCATTGTCATTGCAATCCACATTAGAGTTGAAGCCATCCTGATCCTCGTCAATCATAAGTGCTACGCCATCGCAATCTTCATCAATTTGATTATTGGCAATTTCGGTAGCAGCAGGATGAATACTTGGATTGTTATCATCACAATCATCGGCAGTAGGATAGCCATCGCCATCTAAGTCATTAGAGGAAGAGGTTTCTAGTATATAAATAAGTTGATTAGGTGCTACGTTGTAGAGTTTATTGATATTACCAGAAGGCCATTTGATAATCAAAGAATCAATATTATTATACTCACCTAATCCAAAATGTATCTTATCAGAATCTTGTCCGATATAGGAAATGCCACTGTGCGTATATCTAAATTGGGTTATGGTATCCGTATATAATTCAAGCCAAGTACCTATAGCGCTTCTATTGCTTACGGTGCCTTCCAAATCTATTTTTAAATAATTATTAGGCGTTTCAAATTCATTTTTGAGCAGCATGAAATTATCATATTTTCCATTGCAGACAGCGATATCCATTTTGCCATCATTATTATAATCACCAATAGCAGCAGCATAGGAAGCTATTATCATATTGCTTATCAAGGGGTCATACAATTCAGTAAAAGTTAAGTCTTTATTATTAATATAAATTTTGTTGTTATCCTCTAATGTAGCGAGTTGACTGGTTACAAATAAGTCAAGATAACCATCATTATTAAAGTCTGCAAAGCTCCCAGCCCAACAAAAGCTATCAAAATTTGTCCCAGAACTCTCTGATATATCAGTAAAAGTCTCATCACCATTATTGAGCAATAGTACATTGCCCTCTCTTACGGGCGTATCTGTAATATAAATATCAAGATGACCATCATTATTAATATCACCATAACCTACATTCATACCAGCTAACTCGATATTGGTATTTGTAGTATCAGAAACATCTGTGAAAGTCAAATCACCATTATTTCTAAACATAAGATTACCTTTAGCTTTGTCTACAACAGTATAAAGGTCGGGGTAGCCATTTTTATTATAATCTATAAAAGAGGAACAATTACTACCACTAGTCATACCATAAGCATTGGAAGTCAAAGTAATATCTTCAAAAACATTATTGCCTTTGTTGTGGTATAAATAGCTACGACTTACATTTCTAATGGTGTAATATAAATCCAGTAAGCCATCATTATCAATATCAGCGGCACAGACACCAAAAGAATTTCCATCATTGACATGTAAACCTGCTGAGGTAGAAATTTCTTGAAGATTTAAATTGCCTGTATTTTCATAAAGTCTATCCAAACTTCTTGCACTTGCAAAACTAAAATCAAAGTCAGCATCATTGTCAATATCAACCCAAAGTACTTGTTTTTGAAAACTTGTATCTACGACCAAAGAAGGGAGTGCAGTAAAACTAGTTCCATTATTGTTTTCAAAAAATAAAATATGTTGCCCTTCTTCTGTCGCAAAAGTCAGGTCATCCCAGCCATCATTATTAAAATCGATAAAACTGATACCACCGCCATAGTCTCCCCAACCAAAAGTACCATTCACACCAAGAGTACTACTCACTTCAGAAAAATAATTTTGAGCATGTACGGTAGTCATTAGCAAAGGGGAACACAGGATAAGTAGAAATGGATAAAGTACTTTACTAAATAAAGATTGAGATAGATTCATGATTGGAAATTTAATAGGTGTAAGGTTCATGCTCATATTATGAATAATTCATAGAAAACCAAAGGAGTTGAAATCAACAAAAATAAAGCGAAATCAATTATAATTGATAATCTTCGTTTGATAAAAAAGTGAGGATATTTCGTTTAGGTATTAGACTTAAGCTAATCGATTTTAAGGTCAAGTATAAGTGATAACTGTCTGTAAAACAGGGTTTTATGAAATCATTATACTCAATGAATCTTGTTGATAAAGATACAGGAATACCTAAAGGAATAGAATACCCTAATTAGGGTATTTTTATAAGCAATGTCAAGCTAGTTAGCTCAAATCTAGCTTTTGCAATTTCACCAATTGACCCAAGACCAAGTAATTGGAGAAAAAGGTCGGAGCTTGATCTTGTATTAATAATTGATCAATTAATTTGGTATTTAGAAAGGAGAGGTGCTTCTCGTTTCTCAATTTGACATACAAATTTTTTAAGGCATTATCTCTTTTGTAGAATAAATTTAAGGGTTTAATGCTGCCTTGTTTATTGTCTCTAAATCTAATAGAATCTGGCACAAAAGATTTCATGCTTCTTCGATAAATCAATCGACTATATTGTTCATTGATTTTTTGTTCAACGGGAATAGACAATACATATTGAAGTAATCTAATATCTGTAAAAGGGTATCTATATTCTACACCAAATCTATGGCCTGCCAAATTTTCAGATTCTATACGCGCACTTGTATGCCTTCTAGAGATGTGGTTGCGTTGATATTCCTTGAGGGTAGTGGGGAATCCATAAGTATACATAGGAACCAATGGAGGATCAAAAGCTTTTTCTAGGCTAGGATTATTTTTTAAAAAATCAGGATGGAATAAATGCATTTTTTTTAACTTCTCAACCCTTTTTTTATCTACCTTATAATTTTCGTAATACTTAGCGGCTAGTTTATTTTTATTTATAGGAAGACCTAACTTACTGCCTGTATGTACTGCAAAGGGGAGTAGCAATTTTCTGAAGCTATACTGATTGTGATGCTTGGATTTAAAGTACTTGACCAAGGAACCTCTTTCTAGATATTCAAGATAATGTGCTCGTACAAAGGAGGTTACCAACTCATCTCCTGGAAAACCTGATAGCACGACATCTATATTATTGTCTTTGGCGGTATGATGCATTTCAAATTCGGTAGCGACATTATTGGTAGCAGAGAAGCCATCTAAATGTTCGGCTTCAGTTATCGCAATATTGGCAAGATTAAAATAGAGTGGTTTATCTATCAAGTAGCTATGCTGAATACCAGAGAAGGCTATTTGTTCTTTGACATAGCTGTTTTCATCTTCATAAAAAATACTCTTTGTACTGACATTTTTAGGAAAAGTATAAGACAAAGTATGTACTTCTTTATTCAATGCTTTGCCTACATGAGCTGCTACACCTGTGATGCCCGAAGAATCCAATCCACCACTCAAATGAGTTCCTACATTATTGGGGGTATGCATCCTATCTCTGACGGCTGTTTTCATTAGCTCTCTGAAATGTTCTATATAGTCTTCCTCGTTTTGATAACGAATTTCCTTTTTGACATCGAGTTCCCAATACCTTTTGATTGTTTTTATTTTATTTTGAATCAAAAGATAATGTGCTGGCGGCAATTTCAAAACATGTTCATATTCTGTATGCGTTATCTCTCTATTGTAGTCTAAATAAAATTGAGTGATGTATTCCCAATTGGGGGTCTTGATAGCAAAAGGTTGTTGTAAGATTTCGTTTTTTCGATTGGTCGCTACAAAATGATTATTTCCTGAAAAATAGAAAAGGGGCTTTACACCTATCTGATCTCGCACACATAATATAGTGTCTTTTTGAGGGTCATGAATGACAAAGGCGAAGGCACCAATCAGATAATCAACACAAGCTATTCCAAATTTTTGATAAGCTTTTAAGATGTAATATTCATCTGCTAAACTATTGTCATAGCTGATTTGAAGGTGGGCACAGAGTGCTTCTTTATTATCCAATCTGATGTCTCCGCAAATAGAAACATCATTTGAATTTGGTTTAGCATCATCCAACTTAGCAACAAACGAAAATACCTTCATGTGATTACAATATTAATAAACTAAAAAAACGAATCAACTTCTACTTATTGACATACAATAATCATACACGTTTTTTGAAAAATATTAGGCTTGACCTAATTCATAGATTTTTCTTTGAAACATAAAGGAGATGATTACAGCAACTAAAGCGACTATTGCAAAGGTAAAACCTTTGCCATCGTGCATATAATGGGCAAAAATGGCCAACAAAGTATTGTAAAAAAAACCTGCATAAGCTAAGTCTTTGAGTAAAGGAGATATACGTGTCCAAATGGCTAACAAACCAAATACTTTGGCTGCAGCTAAGGGGTAAATAATCCAAGTAGGAAAACCCATAGCCTCATAAAAGCCTGTAACCATTTCATAGCTAAATATATACATATAAGTAGAAAATAGCATAACTGCAGTTAAGACCGCAGTAGAAGCGTAATAAATGATTTTGTTAGTAGACATAACATTGGACTTTTATTGAGGTTAAAGATAGATAAAAAAATCTATTTGTAACCCAATCTTATAAAGACCTAATTAAAAAGAGTGATACCATTCCGGGTATTACTCCTCAGGTTTGAAACCTTATTTTTTCAAAATAGTAGGTACATTGGAAATTAAGTTATATTATAATGTAGTCCCCGAATTTATTAGGGAGACTCGAATTGACTAAGAGCATCGTAATGTACGATGCTCTTACAACGCAACGTATTAATAGCAAGTCAGCCGATTAATCCCGATTGTTATCGGATTGGCGACTACATTATTTATATTATCTTAACAAACTTATATTTCCTTTTTTGAAATATTCTTGCCCATTAAAGCATTTTACTTCTAAGTAATATCCAAAAACATCGGGCGGCAACTCTTCTCCTAAATAAGTCCCATCCCAACCAATGGCTTTATCATTGGATTCAAAAACTTTTTGTCCCCATCTATTAAAGATGACCAACTTCATTTCTTCAATCGGTTGACCTTCTACATAAATAATATCATTGGTGCCGTCATTATTAGGCGTGAAGGCATTGGGCATAAAGACAAAGGGTTCGTCGCAAGTACTTGGTCGGATAACAATTTGCAAAGTTGCACTACCTACACAACCATTTTCATTTTGTACAACCACTGCATAATTGGTTGTTTCTTCTGGTGTCGCAATGGGGTTAGCAATATTTGGATTATCCAAAGAAGTAGGAGGAATCCATTCGTAAATATAACCAGGTTCGTCAGTGACATTGAGTTGCACACTCGAGCCCAAAAATATCGTATCCGATTCTGCTTCAATATTGATGATGGTTGACAAGTCAAAAACACTCGGTGTGATAGATTCTGTTGTGCTGCATCCAAACTGATTGGTCACGATAACTTCATAGGTCAAATCACCTGTTGGACTCACCAAAGCAGCTTCCGTACCTTCTCCATCTATTATTCCAAAAGAAGGCGACCAATTATAAGTTAATATATCATCGGGGTCGTCATTGATTACTTCTAGTAAGATAGAATCGCCCAAACACAATTCTCCTATCTGCATCAATTCTATATCTACAGGTTCGCTACTTATGGTGATGCTATCCAAATTGGTACAGCCGTCTCCATCTTGCACCTGGACATAATAAGTAGTACCAAAAGTAGACGGCACAACTTCTATTTCAGCATCAGTAGAAATGATTTCATTAAAATCTGAATTTAATGACCAAGTGAAATTATTGGTATTCGTACTCGATGCACTGATAATGGTTTGTTCTTCACAAGTAAGATTATCGCCAGCGATGCTCACGTTGGGTTGGTCGGGTACAGTGACGGTAATCGTTCTAATAATCTGACAAGTATCTACGCCATTAAAATTAGTCACAGTCACGGTATAGTCAGTAGTTTCTAATGGGTTGCTGTAGGATTAGAATCAAAAGGATCATCCAATGTAGCAGCAGGAGACCAGTTATACGTATAGGCATCTATGCCACCTTCATTAAGTGGGGTAGAGGCACCAAAACAAAGCATCATGTCTGTAGGTAGGCTCGATAAATCTATCAAACTTACTGTGAAAAATTGTGGTGCGAGCAAACTATACTCACAACCATCAGCCGTTGTTACAGAAAACATGATTGAAAGTGCTAATTCATGATCAATGGTAACTATTGGGTTTTGGTCTGTATAGGTAAAACCGTTTACATTCCAATTCCATGCTACAATATCTATATCATTTGCAACGGTCAAATCCGTTAATTGTATGACAATAGAATCCTCACAACTTATATAATAAAGGTCATAATTGACATCAATATCGTAAGTTGGAACATTTGCATTTACGTTTTGTACAACAGCACAACTTCCATTTGTAGGATCGGTTATCGTCACCGTATAGTCTACCGATGCTTGTGGATTGACCACTGGATTGGGTTCGTTGATGGCGCTGATTCCAAAATCTGGAGACCAAACGTAAGTCAAATTGGGGTCTGCATTTGGATTGAGTTCTGTAGGAATATTATTACATACAGTAACGGTATCTAAGTCTATTTCAAAGTCAATAATATTCAAAGCCACAGATTCATTTAAGGTATCTAAACAACCATCAGCAGCTACTACAGTGAGCACGACATCTAGTGTTGTATTTTCAGAAATATTGATAGCAGGATTGGCAAGGGTGGCCTCAGAACCATCACTAAACTGCCAATACCAATCTACGATATTGCCATTGCTATAATTGGTCACATCTTGAAAGTTGACGACCGTAGGACCCGAACAATCCACATAACTATAATCTATAGCAGCATCTAAAGGCTCAGTAGGCACTTCTATTCTCAAGAAGGTATTCACCTCGCAACCCGTTATTGGGTCAATCACATTGACCGTGTACAATGTTGTTACCGTTGGGCTGGCAATAGGCATGGCAGCATTGACATCACTCAAGCCTATGGAAGGAGACCAAGTGTATTGATAGTTGGCATTGCCCCCTTGATTCAATCTTACAGATGAACCATTGCATAAAAATAAACTTCCGCCATCAGGCAAATCCAAATCCAATAAAGAGATATCTAAAGTACGTGTTAGTGTTGCTATACAGCCATCGTCGGCTATCACAGTAAGCGTTACATCTATGGCCTGTTCCATGTTGATTGTCGTAGTAAAAGTAGGTTCCGAAGACATCGTGACACCATCTCTGCTCCAGGCATAATTGGTGACATTGCCTAAGCCATAGTCACCCGTATACGTAAAGGTGATGGTAGCCATTTCTAAGCAATCTTCATACTGCCATTCGAAGCTAGCATCCAAAGTATTGTCGGGTACTTCTACTTGTACTATTCTTGTGATTTCGCAGCCATTCACGGGGTCTGTGATAGTAACAGAATAGATCGTACTCACTTGTGGATTGGCGATAGGACTCACCGCATTAGCATCATTTAATGTTGCCGCAGGACTCCAAGTATAATTGTAATTGGCATTGCCATCTGGATTTAAAGCGATGCCATTGTCACTACATTTTTGAGGATTTAGATTGCTATCTAATTCGTTGACATCCATGATGAAGGGCGTAATATCTATGCTTTGTGTAAAGTCAATTTGGCAACCATCTGTCGTCGCTAAACTTAGCATGACATTGGCAACACCTAACTGCGTAAAGGTGTGTGTAGGGTTTTGCAATGTAGAGGTATTACCATCTCCAAAATCCCAAGCCCAACTAGTTATTGTTCCTTGGTTGACTATTGACAAATCTGTGAAACGGATAAGTGCTTCGTCTCCACAATTTTCTAAAGTATAGTCAAAATTAGGAACGACGACATCTATGAAAAATCGATTGGTATCAATCACTTGTTGTACCGACTCCACGCAACCTTCATCTGTATTGACTGTAAGTGAAACGGACATCGCATTAGGACTGAAAAAAGTGATAGATGGATTTTGTTCGGAGGACGTTTGCCCGTTACCGAAATCCCAAGCCCATGCCGTAATATTGCCTGAATTTAAAGTGGTCAAATCAGTAAATTGTATGACAACGGTGTCGCCACAATTGTTGGCTGCAAAGCTAAAATCTGGCAACACAGGATCAATATTAAAAGGTGTCAAATCTGCTGGAATTGTTTCCGTCACCGTACAACCTTCATCGGTTGTAATAGAAAGCGTAATGGTAGCATTAAGGGTATTAAAAGTAGCGGTTGGATTTTGTTGATTAGAGGTTTGCCCATTACCGAAATCCCAAGCCCAACTGGTAATATTGCCAATATTGACGACAGTTGCATCGGTAAACTGTACGGTGATACTATCGCCACAACTAGCCACACGCGTCATATCAAAAGCCGGTTCTACCACCATGATATCAAAAGGTGTCAGATCTGCTGCTATCGTTTCCGTCACCGTACAATCTTCATCTGTTGTAATGGCAAGGGTTACCGTCGTACTTGTTGTATTATTAAAAGTGACTATAGGAGGATTTTGTAGAGTAGACGTTTGCCCGTTTCCGAAATCCCAAAACCAATCTGTGATGTTGCCGATATTGACCACAGTCGCATCCGTAAATTGTACGGTGATACTATCGCCACAACTCGCAATGCGTGTCATGTCAAAAGCAGGTTCTACTACCTTGATGGCATAAGGAGTCAAGTCAACATCTTTGGTCAAATTGACGGTGCAACCTTCGTCTGTAGTGATTAGTAATTGTATATTGGCATTGGTTCCGTTAAAAGTGACTATTGGATTTTGTTCGATAGACGTTTGTCCATTTCCAAAATCCCAAAACCAGCCCGTTATAGAGCCTTGATTCTCTACCGAAATATCGGTCAACTGAACGGTCACGCTATCGCCACAACTCAAAATTCTTGTAATATCAAAATCAGGAACTACCACTTGTTGAGGAATGATGACTTCAAAAGAAATACTTTCTAGGAAAGCTTGACAAGGCAAATTGTCTTGGGCCATCAAGGTCACAGTATAGGTGCCTGGGAGGGCATAGGTATGCATGACGGATGCACCATTGTCGGTATTGCCATCACCAAAATCCCAGCTATAAAAGTCGGCATTAAAATGATTGTTTGTAAAAAATATACCAAAGCCACCACAGTCTTGACTTGTTTCAACATCTGCCAAAGTAGGAGAGGAGTCATCCAAAATAAATACCTCTATGGTGTCATTTTTGGTACACCCAAATTGATTGTTAATTTCTACCATATAAGTATTTAAGCCTATAGTAGGTGGGTTGAAAGTAACGTTGGCCGTATTGCCACCAGCAGCCACAGCATTGGTGGGTAACCAATTGTAGCTATTCATATTGTTGGGGTTGGAGTTGCCAACCGAAAGAATGAGTGGTTCGGCAATACAACCTACAATAGGTTCGCCATTAATCGTTTCATCAATAGCGGTTTGAATTTCGCCTCCATTGATTTGAATACTATCAACAAAGTTGCATCCTAGGGCATCGGTATAAGATAAATAAAAGGTGGAACTGCCAGCTGGATTCACATCAATAGAACCCGTATTGCTCAAGACATTGACAAATTGGTCATCCGTTGCCCACACGAGATTTTGAAAATTAGTACTATCCGCATAGATTGAGGTCAAGCCACAAACTGTCGTATCATTGGTAGTAATAAAAGGAAGACCACCATCTTGTACATTTATATGAATACTAAAGCCACCTTCACACCTATTTATCGTATCCGTCATAATCAACTGATAAGTTGTAGAAACGCTAGGTGAGGCCATAGGATTGGCGGCAACCGCATTATCCAAACCCACACTTGGAGACCAATTGTAGATGATGCCATCAGTATTAAAGGCAAAGGGGTTGAGTTGGGTTGAGTCACCTGGGCAGATAGTAAGGGTATCTACAATGATTTCAGGGTTGCCCAAAACATTTGCTTCGAAAGTTTCGCTAAAGGTTTCAGAACAGCCATCAGTAGTTGAAGCCAATAAAGTTAAAGTATATGTTCCCGAATTATTAATGATAAATAAAGGAATTTCATCTTCTGAAGTTTGCCCATCACTCAAGCTCCAATTATAAGAAATAGTATTGGGCGAATAGGTATCAAAAGTAGCATTATTGATAGATAAAATGACACTATCAGCACACTCAAAAACAAAGTAACTAAAGTCTGCAGTAAGGGTCGAATTTTTTAAGTAAATTTCATGCTCAGTCGTATCAGCACATTGACTAAATGGCTCTGATATAAGTTGTATGGTATAGAGACCTGTGTCGGCATAAGTATAAGAAGGACTCATCATATTGGAAGAGGCATTCGGATTGGCAGGGTCGCCAAAAAGCCATAAGAAATCATTCGCATTTTCGGAATCGTTGATTAAGTCAACTGTTAAATTTTCACACTGAACCGAGCTATTACTAATATTTGACAACACTTGTTCACACTGACCTACATTGTATTGGAAATCTCTACGAGTGGTAGAAATTAAAACACCGTTTCTATATTCTTCCATACAGATGCCTACGACAAATTGTCCTTGTGTGGCGGGAATACCTGAGATAAAACCTGTTTGCGAATTGATCGTCAATCCATTGGCCCCACCGCCCAAGGGATTGTTGGTACTATAAGGGGTTGCCCAAACGATGGTATCATAAGGAGGCGGATTAGGTGGTTGAGGTTGGTTATTATTAAACGTACCACCAGCGTAGGGCGTACAGAGTCGATAGACCAGAGAATCGCCTTCTGCATCGGTGGCGGAATGGTCAAAATCTATGGGTTCGTTGACACAAACAAAGAGCGGTGGCCAGTCTTGAAATTTGGCACCAGAATTACAATCTAAAAGCGCTTCCTCTGATATGGTAATGGTAAAAGTGGCTCCCGTATTGGTTGGGTCTATGACGTTGGTTACGGTCTGATTTCTACAGCATCTCTGATAGGCAAAGGTATAGCCACCTGCCCTAAATGGAAGATTTAAAGTTCGTCTATAGGTCGTCGTATGTACACAAACATCAAAAGGTACAAAGAGACAAGTATCTGCTAATAAAGGAGTTAAAGTATCATTGTTCATCAATGGCAGCATCAAAGAATCTACCAGATTATAATCCGAATCAAAAATACCTATTGCCGCAGGATCATCGAATACGGCCAATGGATTGGCATAAAAACAATCCCTATAAACAGTCAAAGTGATTTCGTATTCATCGCCGCCATTGCAGGTATAGTTCATCTCTCCACCAATAATGTGGGAGGCTTGAACGGATTGAGGGCTTATCAGAAATATGCCAAGCGTCAAAAATAAGAGACTCAGAAGTCGTCCAATTTTTGAAGGCAGAAGTTTATATATCTTATTGTAAATGGTCATGGCTATTATAAATATTTATTTCAAGTTTAGGATAAAAGGAAATTTAATTTCGTTTCCTCAACTTATTTTTATTTAAGAATATGGGATTGTTAGTTATTTCTTATTTCTAAAATTTCAACTCTACGTTCTTTGGATGCCTCTATACTATATATTGAATTTTTCTTATCAGAGGCACTATCACTCACGCCTGCTGCGGCATCTTCTCCATAAGGTTCTTCCGTAATAATCAATTGTCTGTTTTGTAAAAATTGACTGAATATGCCACCACCAAAATTTTGAAAATGATTGCGTAAGCTACTGATACGTCGTTTGGTCAGTGCTTTATTATAATCACTTTTGGCTCTTGGAGAGGCATAACCTCTGAGAACTATTCTTGCCGAATTGCCCTGTTGTAGATAGTTGAGTAAATTGCCTGAAAAACCATTGAGTGCATCGAAACCTCTTTTGACATCTTGTTCAAAAAAGTTGTCCATTTCATCTTGTGCAACTATTCTTTGCTCACCTGTTAGTCCTCTACCATTTTCAGTTTTGAATAGCTCTTTTCTGCTATAGTAAGAGGTGTAAGATTGCCCGTATGTTTTGTTGGTAGATATTCTTCGGGTCTTGCTATCTGGCTGGTCATTGTCAAAATACAAAGGCAATGGCAAATAGCCATCTAAGGTAGATTTGCTAATCGCTGCTTCACCAGATTTAGATGTCAAAACCTCTGTTGTGCGGGTAGGCGATGTAGTCGTTGGCGTATAAGGTGGAG
>CANNZV010005929.1:23087-45345 GCA_947561585.1 Caprella mutica | reverse complement strand
GTCTACGGTTCGCCTGTAGGTGTTATATATACATGCGCTCGTGGTGGAATTTTTTACGTGTTTGTTGCAATAGCCATAGAGATCATTTTACCGCGTAAAATAATAGTGAATGTGTCTAGTGACTGGAAATTACGGCAACAAAACATGTGAGGCGAAAGGAAAAAACATAAATAAAAGGAAAAGCTGTAATGTGTGCGATATATGTATATAGGATATATAGCACGTATTTTTAATATAATATATATTATATATGTGGTTAAGAAAGGTGATAATTTAGATAGAGATTCGTATATAAATATACATGGAAAATTATGATTATTGAAATGTATAGCTTATTAATTTGATAAACGGTATTTTTCACTCTACGGGTTTCTAATTTTTTAATCCATTATAAATTAATCATAACATCATGCATCGAGTTTCTTATGTAAAAAAAGTTCGATTAATAATTATTTATTATAGATTGGTAATTTCTGAAGAAGATAGTGCGACAAATTTTGCGATATTAATGAAATACATTATATAATTTTAGTATAAAATATAAAATGATATTTTGATGCTACATAAATTTTATAAATATGTAAAAAATCAGTTTTTCAATTAAATTTATGAATAGAAATTATACTATGAAAAGTTATTCTAACTTATTTAAAATAATAACATCATATTTTTACAATAGAAATAGGGCAATCTCCCAGTTAACGGTCGGTTCCACATTTTCGATCAGAGAAAACAAAATATCATTTTAACTCGTTATCTCAATTAATTATCAATTATATGTTTTCTTCGGTGATCAAAAATATGGAACGGTCCAATAACTCGGAACACACCCTATGACTTATTCTAAGTATGTTTCGGTACCATACATCGCCAGGTTACACAATCGCGACGCTAGAGGTGACGAGATCCGACGCTCACGATTATTGCGATACACGAGACAGATAAAAAAAATAGAGTGACCTCCCTTGGTAAGAAATGAGGTATGGTAAGACGAGAGGTACGACAAACGATGTTAAAAAAAACACCGTAAAAAAAAAATCCAGATATAAAAAAAGTCCACAAAACTAAAAATTGGAAAAAGTTGAAATCAACAAAAGGTAGAAAAACTTTAAATTGAAAACATATAAACTGAAGAAATTGAAAATTTAAATATAATTTAAAACAAATGTTACTAAAAATTACTATCAAAGTAACTATTATATAGCGTTACCATCATAGTAACCATAGCGTTACCATCATAGTAACCATAGCATTACCATCATAGTAACCATAGCATTACCATCATAGTAACCATAGCATTACCATCATAGTAACCATAGCATTACCATCATAGTAACCATAGCGTTACCATCATAGTAACCATAGCATTACCATCATAGTAACCATAGCATTACCATCATAGTAACCATAGCATTACCATCATAGTAACCATAGCGTTACCATCATAGTAACCATAGCGTTACCATCATAGTAACCATAGCGTTACCATCATAGTAACCATAGCATTACCATCATAGTAACCATAGCATTACCATCATAGTAACCATAGCATTACCATCATAGTAACCATAGCATTACCATCATAGTAACCATAGCATTACCATCATAGTAACCATAGCGTTACCATCATAGTAACCATAGCGTTACCATCATAGTAACCATAGCGTTACCATCATAGTAACCATAGCATTACCAACAAAGTAAATTACCTTAATTTCTAACACACAAAAAGAGGTCAATCGTGTAGGGGAGGGGGGTAATTTGACCTCAAAAATGGACGTAATATAACAAAGGGGTTCAGCGTCTCGAATACCATACCACTGTCATCAAAATGAGGTAAATACAAGGGACTGGAAGAAGCAGCCAGAAAGGAAAGTGGCTCTGAGAGCAGAATCACCTTCAGTATCATTATTATTATTTGGTCAATTGGTTTTATGGATGCAAAAAAGCTACTGCGTGATTGAATTATAGTAAAGCTGCGAATAGCAAGAAACAAAGCTTATAATAAAATTATAATGCTCTAAAAAATATTTGTAATTTTACTTTATATACAAAACTATAATAAATATGATTTTGATCTAAACAATTAAAGATAAAAATAAAAAATTGAACAAATAATGTAGCTATCATCTGCGTTTAAATCTCTACAATTTGTAAAATAGTATATTGCATTTAAATTTTTTGTACGGGGTTCAGCATCTAAAACCATACCGCTGCTGTTTAAAAAAATGTTTATATTTCAAAATTAATCTACACCAAAACCTATATTTTCTTACTATAACCTTTAATTAATACCATTCCTATAAGTATCTTCAAAATACAAAGAACCAATTCACAATTCGAATTGACCATAGCTACAGTGGGCTGAACTTCAGGATTTGATTTCAGTGTGTTCGAATTGTGGCAAAGTTTGCTAAGAGTTTTCGAAAGCGTTGGCGTGGCTATAGGAAGCCAAAGCCATCGCACACAATTGGTAGAAAAAGTTTATATTGGGGTCCTTATTCCATTGGAGATGGAATTAAAGTGACTGTGTGGATTTAGAGAGAGTAATAGTAGTTACGTGAACGCTTTCTTTGATTCGTTTTTTTTTTAGGTTTGATTCAATTAGTTAATTATTATTATTGTTTTAAATGGAAATATTATCTAAAAAAAGGGAATTTAGAGTTCAATTTTAGAATATTCAACATTATGTATTTAATTTAATGAAATTCAACATGATGTATCCATTTCAACAAATTCAACATTCTGTGTTTAATTAAATGAAATTCAACATTGTGTGTTCAAATTAATAAATTCAACATTTATGTATCCATTTCAACAAATTCAACCTTATGAAACCAATTCAACAAATTCATTATTATGTATCCAATTCAACAAAATTTAACATATATGTTAAATTTAGAATTACAATATTTGTTCGGCATAACTGAACATAATAAATTTATGTATTAAACTATTTTCTAACTACTTACAATACAGGTAGACATTATCACCCAATTTGGCCTCACCTGTAAATGAAAAAAAAAAAATAATTAGTGATCCAAATTAAGAAGTTATTACATATATTTTTATCACCCTATAATGGGAATCATAAATCAATTCCAGGAGGGTAGGTAGATTCCAAGTAATTTAACACCTGGTTTCGTAATTACTAATTACCGGTGATCTCTCCCCCTCATATCGGTAATGGTAATTGGATTACCGTTTCAAGGTCTGACGTACAGTCTTCAGACCTAATTGAGTTATATTAAAAAATAATAATAAAAAAATACAGATTTCGTATATCTGAACCAAAATATCTAACGAACAGTAGGGTAAATTTCGAGTTATCGGTTTGTTCTGAATTTTCGATCATGTAAGAATTTAATTTACAATAATTATCATTTATTTTTATTGGTATCCATGATACCTGCTTGTATCATGGATATCAAATAAAATTAAAGTTAAATAATTATCATTTTATTTCTCCATTTCTGTTAAATCGAAAAAAAATAAAAAATCTTTTATTTAGTTGGTAAATAATGTATAAAAGTAAGTATATTATACTTTCTATACATTTCACATACATAATCTAAATGCCTCCCCCATATTTAATATAATTTAGATTCATATAAGGTGTTGTACAAAACATCCTTGATAATGTTTATAAAGGCTATTATTATGCCTAGTGTGCAAGTTACTGGAAGAACTAGTCTTTGTTTACAACTAGTTATAGCATATTAAAATTAATAAAAAATAATCGAAAAATTCAATATAGATCATTTATTAAATTTCATATAAATCTTTATGATATTTTATGAATACTTTCAGAAAATAGATCATTAACTATATTGGATTTTATTGTTTTCTGTTGCTTATAAATTAATATAAATTTCAGTAGAAAAAAGAAATATTCTGAACTTTTTATACAGATGGTACATGTAACTTCAGATATGTGGCTAGATATCCTTGAGATATGATCTCTCATAAGTATCTGACCAGACTGCCATAGGAATAACATACGAGTTGTGACGAATATTTAAAGAACACATAATATATATGTCAAGAAATATGACAATATATATGATATATCCATTGTTATTTAAATGTATTCCATATTAATATTACATATCTAAATCATTACGGTATCTAAATCATCGTATTTTGAGCTAAGTAAGTAATAGTTAAATTAGGTAATTACAGTTAATTTGATTATTGTTAAGTTTACTAATTATATATTATAGCTGTTGATTAATTTCTTCCATGTAGAAATTTCTCAGAATCGCCAATAAACTTGCAACAAAATCGAAACATTCTAAAATCGTACAAACAAATCTAAAATTCGTAAGAAAACCCCCTAGAATCTACCAGAAATAACGATTTAATCTATTATATCTTCAAGAATCTTCCAAAAGATCCTAAAACCGTAAAAAATCGTTTATTATTCAGCAAATGGATCCTCTAGAATCGTAGTTAAAATCATGAAAAAAATTACTTAGAATCTTACTAAAAAACATAAATAATCAAAATTATTCAGAATTTAAAAAGTAATCCCTATGATTTGTCAACATAACAATCTACCAAATCTCTTTCAAACCAAGGTGATCGAGTGGAAGATAAATGGTAAATATTAATGACAACTTTTCTTTCTATTAAACACAGCTAGGCGACTTCAAATAAGAAAATTTATTTCTCTAGAGCCCTAGCTACAGGTTTGCAGAAAAACAGGATTTCTTCTGACTTTGACCTAAACCTGTAAATTAACAATGAAAACTAGAAAATTAATAATGAAAACTAGTAAATTGAGTGTAAGAAAGACCTTCCATCAAGGTGAGTCAGCAATAATATCATTATTATCACAAGAACTACACGGAAAAACTAGCATATGTTTCAATCGAATGAATATTCTGATATAATTAAGGATTAGTTTTTTAATAAGTTAAGCTGATTAGGAAAAAATGTCGACAAACATGGGCTGCTTATGGTATATTTTAAAATATGGTAAAACATTTAAAATACGAACAAATGAAGTAATAGCATAAATATTAATGCAAAAAAATGAAGATCAAAGCGCGCATCGTATTCTAAACTAGGCTCCTATTGGCTAATACAAACAAATGAAGTTCGAAGCGCACATCGTATTCTAAACTAGGCTCCTATTGGCTAATACAAACAAATGAAGTTCATCGTGCGCATCGTAACGGTTTGATTCTTCGCCTTGATTGCGTAACGTCTAATTTTATGAATAGCTGCTCCAATTCTTTTCATTTGCAATGTCGTGTGAAAAAACTAGCGATGCTCTCAGGCTATAAAGACATTGTTTGTCAAACTGTTTGCAAACCTAGAATTGGGTCAGGTTCCTCCCATGAACCAACCTATTGTCACGGCAATGTTTAACTACACTCCGGCTAATGCGACCGACCAGACTCTGCTTATACAACCGCAGTTAACTAATTATATACATTATACAGATAATGGTACTGGATACAATAACTAGGGTTGTGACAATATGCTTTTATAATCATAGGTCTTATGAATATCATTGATGAAAGGAAATGGTATCGAATATTTTGTACACCGCTGGCTTAGAACGATACAATACTGTTCAATTCTCTCCGTCTATAATATTTTCCGGGTCTATGATTTTAAAAGCCTATTGTCACAACCCTAATTGACTACAAATGTTCAAACAGAAAGAATTCTTTTCACCACAGTTAATTTATTCGTTCTACATTTCTTAAACGTTAGTATAAAAAAAAAGTTTAATTCTATCTTTTACAAGATAAAATAGGTTAAAAGCTAGGTCTGAAAATGGTGCAATTCACCTAAACCCATTTAGAGTTTAACTGTGTTTTAACCTCCACAGGTAGGTTATAGAGGTCACAGGTCACCGTTACGACATAAATAACCGACAATTACAGATGAACTGTTTGCTGAATCCACAGGAAGAAAACACTTAGGTTCTAAATTTACAGGTCAAGCCGTATTTATACGACTAAATTTTTATCAGCTTCATAGGAAAACAATCGAAAAAACTTGAAACGAATCTAATTAGAAAAAAAATTAAAACCACAGTTACATCCTTAATACAAAACTAAAATTAAATCCACTTTATACAACTAAAATTAAATCACTCTATACGATCACATTCAATTCGTTTAATACGATCACCTATAAATAGGTCGAATTAATATATTCTAGTTCAATTAACAAAATTTTATAAGCGTATTAGGATGGTCGTACTATCCGAAATAAATAGTGCTTCAATTTAAGATCATTCACACATTAAATGTGTAGCTTTTCTACAATCATGAGCATTGTATATCTAACCAAAAAATGTGTTTAGACATTGATATTAATCTCATTTTTCTCCCATCATTTCATCATCTTTAGTAAGAATTATTTCTAACGCCAATCAACCGATGATTAATAGAATTAAATCATCTTATTACCTAACACAAATCAAATTACATACATTCACACTTTACATTCATAATCATTAAATAAAAGAGCAAATTACTCACACTATTAGCAAAGAGGAAAAAAAATTAATCTACATCTAACGACGTTTGGCAACCTTGAGTCTTAGAGCAAGCGACACTTTTATTTTTACTTTCAAAAAGTCTTACCTAACTCCCATTAAGCATATTAGTAATGGTGTACTAATTACCTGTAGTTACGATCAATTGATTCCATTAGTAGATGAAGAAAGGTGCATATAGCAGGCTTCCTATGTTCTTACCATAATAATAAATGTAATAAGCGAGAAAAAAAAATATATAGGAAGTAACTAGGATTGTATCTGATATTATATTTATTGACGGTATATTTATTATTATCAATTCTATATATTAGATGTTCAGAATTGATAATTGAAGTACAGGGGTTGGGGGGGGGGGGGGATTCCGAAAAGGGGGTTCAAAGTTTCAAAAGTTAGGTAGACACAAAGTCAACTTGTTCTAGCAATTTACGAAGTTTCTATTTTTTTAGGAAGTTTGTATTTTTACATACGCGGTTTGTTATTCACTTCGGAGGTGTGGAAAAAAGGAAACCGTTAATGATGTACAACATCAAACACTTTGATGATGTGGAAATGTTTTTTTTAAGACATTTAGAACTAAGTTGGAAATGCACGCAGTTTGTAGTGAGAAAAATGACACATGTATTATTCATGTGTACTTGTGTATGTGAATTTAGTCTATATTGTAAATTCAATATTTTTTATGAGCAAGTTTTTGCAAGTGCATTTCAGTACACCAAGTGCATCCATCATACCAAGTGCATCCATCATACCAAGTGCATCCAGCATACCAAGTGCGGGCAAGTGCACCCATCATACCAAGTGCAAGCAAGTGCATCCAGCATACCAAGTGCAAGCAAGTGCATCCAGTATACCAATTACAGCAAGTGCATTCAAGTTACCAGTGCATTTAACCCACTCTTGACCCAGACATGCATTGAAATCGTGAACTCAAACCTTGCAATGCACTTTAGCAGCTAAAACAGGCACTCTATCTGTTAGAAAAAAACATTGTACCATTGGGTGCTGATAGGGCAAAGGGACAATAACCATTGGGTGCTGATAGGGCAAAGGGACAATAACCATTGGGTGGTGATAGGGCAAAGGGACAATAACCAGATACGAATTTGATAGCTTATGAAAAATTCAATAGTTTTGTATTAAAAATTGAAATAGTGTGTATCTGTACCATATCGTACGGTCAACTGTGCTAGAAATATTTGATTTACAATTTACAAAATTTATTTACAATGATTTATTTAGTAATGGGTCTAACGTGTGCTTTAGAACCAAAGGATATATCCTGTCGTCAAAAGGAAATTAAATACAAGGGACTGGAAGAAGCAGTCAGGTCAATAACATGTCACAGGCTATGTACGTTTACATAGCTAACTAACCTGTATAACTAACTACTTGCCTGTACAATGCACAGGCAATCAGACACAGTTAGTTAGTGCACAGGCACATACACCATGCACGATTAGCCAAAGAGATAAGAAGTTCAACCGACTACTTTATTAAAGTATAGTCTTTATATGCACCGACTACTATATTATAAATAAGATATAAATTAATAAAAAAAATCATAGGTAACTAGCTATACGAATATCAAAAATATATACTGATAGATGTATTCAATAAAAATATTAACAATTATAGGTACACAATAATTATTAAATAATTAGACTAGATTTCTAGATATTGATTTAAGAAAAATACACTGATATAAATGTATCTAAAATGATTATATAAAAATTAATTGAATAAGAAGATAGATACAGATGTAGACTAATAATTATAGACTAGATACAGTCAAATAACTGTAGACGCCCAGATGAGAGGTAACACCCGGCGGCATGTCCTATCCCGGGTGTAAAATGATCCAAACGATCCTGCCGCTCCCTCCCTGTGGGCGTGTGCGGCAAAAAACCGCAACAACAAGTAATCTTACCGCAGCAGATTATAGTAAAACTCCTCTATAGTGAATGCAGTGTCATGTGTAAGAAAACAACCCTGTATAGTGAACAAATTTTCTTTTGTCTACCGTAAATAGACATCAGTTATAGAAAACTGATGTCTATTCCATGGCAGACTGAAGGAATTGATTACTATACGGTGTAGTTCTCTTACTCAGGACTCTACATTCACTATAGAGGAGCTCTACATTCACTATAGAGGAGCTCTACATTCACTATAGAGGAGCTCTACATTCACTATAGAGGAGCTCTACTGTGACAGACAGAAAATTGATCAGTAGCTACTTCAATCTGTCAAAAAAATTCACTTCCTTGGTACGTACCTAATTATTAACAGAGGGAGAAAGTGTGGGAAAAATTAACACTATCTTCCGTCGATCGGAATAGGGAAACAAATTTGACAGCAAATCACGTTATGACATTACCACGAAATTAAATCACGAGGAATATATAAAGGATATACGTATGTACAGAATATTCTTCAGGGATAATAAAAATCAAAAAGAGGAAAATTTCAACTTACAAAAATGATGAAATCCAGGCTTATTTTTTCAGTATAAAAAACCACGCCTTCTAAATTACGTTAAATGGAATAACAGTTATACATCTGCAACATAAAAACAATGACGGTCACTAAATTTAAACTTATAAATTTAGTCATAAGGTAAGTTACGAATTATCGGTCAGTTTTACATTTTCGGTCATATAAGAAAAAACGATATAATAATAATTATGTAATTTGTATTTCTATTGGTATCCATGATACCTGCATGGATACCATTTAAAATAAAATTGTTACTATTATTGTATCGCCTTTTCTTATATGACCGAAGATGTGAAACTGACCAATAATTAGTAATTACCCTAATCGACCAAAATCTACAAATTATCAACCTTCCAAACCACCAAACTGTGATGACTTCATAACTGCTCCAGGAACTATAGCTACTCCAAAGATCACTCACCCTACTCCAGGTCTCAGACGTGTTTTTCTAAAGTCCGGAAATAAGGGCCAGTCAGTCCCTAGGCGCTACTGGAGCAAATACCAAAGCACTCTAATTAGCAGGAAGTGAATTCAAAGGACAATGTATCGATACGATGGCTACTTATTGCGTAAAAATCACACGGAGGTATGAATATCTACGACCAGACTTACGCAATAGGCAAACAAAATTATAGTACGAGACTGGGTTGGTAACGATATTAACGTGTGGAAACGATATTAACGTATGGAAACGATATTATCGTATGGAAACGACATTATCGTATGGAAACGACATTATCGTATGGAAACGACATTATCTTATAGTAACGACATTATCGTATGGAAACGACATTATCGTATGGAAACGACATTATCGTATGGAAACGACATTATCTTATAGTAACGACATTATCATATAGTAACGACATTATCATATACTAACGACATTATCATATACTAACGACATTATCATATACTAACGACATTATCATATACTAACGACATTATCATATACTAACGACATTATCATATAGTAACGACATTATCATATAGTAACGACATTATCATATAGTAACGACATTATCATATAGTAACGACATTATCATATAGTAACGACATTATCATATAGTAACGACATTATCATATACTAACGACATTATCATACACTAACGACATTATCATACACTAACGACATTATCATACACTAACGACATTATCATATACTAACGACATTATCATATGGTAACGACATTATCATATAGTAACGACATTATCATATAGTAACGACATTATCATATAGTAACGACATTATCATATGGTAACGACATTATCATATAGTAACGACATTATCATATAGTAACGACATTATCATATAGTAACGACATTATCATATAGTAACGACATTATCATATAGTAACGACATTATCATATAGTAACGACATTATCATATAGTAACGACATTATCATATAGTAACGACATTATCATATAGTAACGATATTATCATATAGTAACGGTATTACCTATCGTTGGTGTAGGTACCGATATTGTCGTATGTATCGGTATAACAAAAAAAAAAGATGAATTAAAAAAAAAAAAATTAAAAAAAAAAAAAAAAAATCATTATTAAAATGGAATAATTCAATAACGTCAATAAAGGAATTCATTGAAGTACTCAATATTGAAAATAAAACAAAAAACATTAAAGAGTAAAAGAAGTTCTAACTGATAATCACATTATCAGTTAGATTAGGTTGTCAATATGAAATTGGTTAAAAGTAATACAATTTCTATATTTTTAAACACGACTGAATTTGAATTACAAATCAGTGAAGAAATATTGCAATGATAAATACAACTATTCACAAAAAAGAACTGATAAAATACCAATCCCATACACGCAACTTAATGTTAAACCAATTATTGAACACCATTACTCAATAGTTTGTAAGTCAATGTCATGACTGGAACACGTCACACTTACGTCTGATACGTACAAATTAATGCATCTGTGATACGTTTAGTTCAATTACTGTATATATGGTACGTACAGTTCAATTACTGTATCTACGTTAAGTACAGTTCAATTACTGTATCTATGGTACGTACAGTTCAATTACTGTATCTATGTTAAGTACAATTTAATGTATCTATATTCTATTGTATGTACAATCTAATGTATCTATGGTACATACAATTCAATGCGTTTATGATACATACTATCAATGTACCAATGCCTGTAATTTAAGTATATTACACATCATTACACCAATAGAAACTATGAACATAGACTATGTTGAAATTGATACCTATGTTTCGATTTCAAAATTAGATATCGTTAAGGAATACATTCAAGGCTGTCTAAAATATATTTCAGTACTATAATAATATTGACTAGATTTTTCATTAAATACTGAAAAAAGCATTCCATACATAGGTGACCAAATAATACAAATGTATAACATATTTGGTCTTAGGTTATGTTTACATGTACCATTATGATATAATTACATGTACATTACACAATATCGTGTACGCACCAATAAATAATGTATGCATACGCAGCTATATAACGACTACAAGCGTATATGTTCATGCTATATAGATACGCAACCTTCTACAAGATCATATTTAACCGATCGCAAGGTCTTAAACTAGACAATATCTAAGTACTATCGGAGAGGGAAATCTGGTACTTGTGCAAGTGCTATCTGATATGAAAGAGATGGTAGAAATTTAAAGTACTATCCGTGATTGTAAGTAACGTATAACGTTCAAAATAATCCATTTAATTCATTAACTTTTTACTGTAGAAGCTTTTTCATAAATCCCACTCAATTATCAAATCCTATAAAATAATCCACTCAAGTTCTCCACTCATCTGAACAATCCCACTCAAGTACCCCACTCTTCAAACACAAGTCCACTCAAGTACCCCACTCTTCAAACACAAGCCCACTCAAGTACCCCACTCTTCAAACACAAGCCCACTCAAGTACCCCACTCTTCAAACACAAGCCCACTCTTCAAACACAAGCCCACTCAAGTACCCCACTCCTCACATTCAAGCCCACTCAAGTACCCCATTCCTCACATTCAAGCCCACTCAAGTACCCCACTCTTCAAACACAAGCCCACTCAAGTACCCCACTCTTCAAACACAAGCCCACTCAAGTACCCCACTCTTCAAACACAAGCCCACTCAAGTACCCCACTCTTCAAACACAAGCCCACTCAAATACCCAACTCTTCAAACACAAGCCCACTCAAGTACCCCACTCTTCAAACACAAGCCCACTCAAGTACCCCACTCCTCACATTCAAGCCCACTCAAGTACCCCATTCCTCACATTCAAGCCCACTCAAGTACCCAGTCATCAAACAAACCCACTCAATGCCACCCCACTCCATTCTACACACCCCATAAATCTGTGCCTCTTTCCCTCTAACATGGCACCAGTGAAACTCCCTCCCATAAATATTCCCTCTGAGCCTATAAAACAACTATAAACACTCGCACTAACACCCTCTGTCTGTTGTTTAGACGATTGACTGTGTGATCTGGCAGAGCATTACCTGAGTGATCTATGAGTGATCTAGCAGAGTGTTTAACTGTCTGATGTATTAGTGATCTATGAGTGATTAATGAGTGATCTATGAGTGATCTATGAGTGATCAATGAGTGATCTATGAGTGATCAATGAGTGATCAATGAGTGATCAATGAGTGATCAATGAGTGATCAATGAGTGATCAATGAGTGATCAATGAGTGATCAATGAGTGATCAATGAGTGATCTATGAGTGATCTATGAGTGCTCTATGAGTGATCAATGAGTGATCAATGAGTGATCAATGAGTGATCAATGAATGATCAATGAGTGATCAATGAGTGATCAATGAGTGATCAATGAGTGATCAATGAGTGATCAATGAGTGATCAATGAGTGATCAATGAGTGATCAATGAGTGATCAATGAGTGATCAATGAGTGATCAATGAGTGATCAATGAGTGATCTATGAGTGCTCTATGAGTGATCAATGAGTGATCAATGAGTGATCAATGAATGATCTATGAGTGATCAATGAGTGATCAATGAGTGATCAATGAGTGATCAATGAGTGATCAATGAGTGATCAATGAGTGATCAATGAGTGATCAATGAGTGATCAATGAGTGATCTATGATTGATCAATGAGTGACCTATGAGTGACCTATGAGTGACCTATGAGTGATCAATGAGTGATCAATGAGTGATCAATGAGTGATCTATGATTGATCAATGAGTGATCTATGATTGATCAATGAGTGACCTATGAGTGACCTATGAGTGACCTATGAGTGATCTATTAGACTTAGAACATTAACGGTGTGATCTATCATTATTGATCTATTTGTGAAGCTGATACAATATAATTCTGGAGGATTAAAGTAATTGGAAAAGAAAGAAATGTTAGTAATAACAAAAATAAATAAAAGAGTTGAGAAAAAAGTAAACAAAACAGATATAAAATTAAATATATTGACAAAGGAATTAAGTTAAGAAAAAGGTTAATTAGTTTTATTCACTTATGCAGGATATATCCGTAAATAAATTCTGGATAATTACCGATCGGTTAATAAATTTTTGATAATTTTATATAGGTAAATACATTTCCGATATTTCGATAACAATTTTCGCGTAACACTCAACATTCTCTCAACCTTTTCCTACAGTTATCCGATATCCTTTTCACACGTATTGAAATTTTCACAGCGAAATGAAACAATAAGTGAAACAATTCTGCAGTTTGTTTCATTCCACCTCAGTTCCTTGCAAACAATCTCCTGCAGATAATTGAAATCGTTCACAGCGAACTCTAAAGAAGAAGACGTTGCAAAACTCCCTGCCTGCAGTGGCTTTTTAGATCGGTCTCTGTTTTTCAATTGCAACTCCTTCTCGTCTCCTTCAACTTGGAGGAAGCGATAAGGACTTGGGAGTTTGTTCCTCCGCCGATGGCAGTTGATTGGGATTTGCTAAGAGATTATTTAAAAAGAAGATGCTACTTGATAAAGCGGCGGAGAGTTTTTATATTGAACTTTAGAAGAGGAAAAGGGAGAGATTCGATATCTACGAATATTAAAGATTAAGTTATAAAATGTGGAAATTAGACTATAGTTTAAACCCCTGAAAGTCGAGGGTTCGACTGACAAAAAATTCGATTCTTCTATACGCAGAAGTTTTATTTTATACGTGCTGAAAAAAAAAATACTTCTAAATATATGTTAAATTTTATTTTAGATGTGCTTTTAAGAGATGCAAATAATAACATCGAATCAAAAATACATATAAAAATATTAAACCCAAACGATTCCACCGTAACTTATACCAGAACTTCTCCGTCACAAGTTAGACAAGACAAATCCAAGGAAAATATTAGAGAGAAAGTAGCTACAGCTAGAAATAAAAACATCACTTGATATGAAATCTCCCCCATGGAACTTTTCATTTTAATGCAAAAATAAACTATAATTTAGTAATTAAAAAGATTTATAATATAATAAAAATAGAACGTTCGTATTAATATGCTTCATGAATGTATATTATATATAATTTATCACGTTAAACAAAACTTAGTTTCAAGTTTAATTTTTTTATTGATATAGATAACTAGATATCTCAAACAAAATTCACTATACTTCTTTCACATCGTCCATGATAATTTAGTCGCAATAGACAGCGGCGTGCTCTATATCAAAAACAACAAGGATGATAACAAATAATAACTAGATGCGAGATAATATAACATTTAATGAAAATACAAAATGTACTATCAGAGAGTCACTTCAATAACCTTTACTTCTCAATATCTATCAATCACATCAGCCTGCTTCAGTCATTAGCATTTAATAAAGTTTCAATATACGTACTATCGGTGTGCAAGAAAGGGTGGTAGAGTTATACGTGACTGTACTTGCGTACAATGACCTTACGGAGAACAAGAACAAGAAGGAGAAAAAGAATAATAAGAAGAAGGAGAAGAAGAACAAGGAGAACAAGGAGAACAAGAAGGAGAACAAGGAGAACAAGAAGGAGAACAAGAAGGAGAACAAGGAGAAAAAGAAGGAGAACAAGGAGAACAAGAAGGAGAACAAGGAGAACAAGAAGGAGAACAAGAAGAACAAGAAGAAGAACAAGAAGAAGAACAAGAAGGAGGAGAACATGAGGGAGGAGAACATGAAGGAGGAGAACATGAAGCAGAAAAACATGGAGGAGGAGAACATGGAGGAGGAGAACATGGAGGAGGAGAACATGGAGGAGGAGAACATGGAGGAGGAGAACATGAAGGAGGAGAATAAGAGGGAGGAGGAGAACAAGAAGAACAAGGAGGAGAACAAGAAGAAGGTGAACCAGAAGATGGAAAACAAGAATAAAGAGAACAAGAAGGAGGAGAACAAGAAGGAAAAGAAGGAGGAGAACAAGGAGGAGATTGTGTTCACGAAGTCAGACAAATTAGCTGTGGATAATTGAAGCCTTCCACACATTCTCCTTCACGGACAATGTTACTGTCTACTAATGTCCAGTCATTATATATGCATGAGTGGTGAGTAACAGTAATACGCTGGGAAAATGTATCGGTAACCGCTAATTAATTGAAATGTGAAAGTTTTTTTGTCTGATCATTTTTCGATTTTCTTCTGATAAAAAAAGTCATAATATTTTATTAAAAGATTAAATAAAAATAACATATTATGATGTTAATAAAAATTGTAAATATATTTTTTTTATAAATTTGAAAAATCAATTAAAATAATGAATTTTAACTTTAAAAATAGGAACCAATCTTTCAAATTATTGAAAAACCATCATAAAGTTCATTGATATGAAATAAAATAAAAAGAAATTAATAAAAAAATTGAAAATTTCCTTAACATTTCCCTTCCGTCCATCGTCGGACACATCAAAAAAACTCACTCATACTCAATGTAAATTAGCTTATTCATTATATCAATAACCATACAAATAAATGTGAGCAAATCAATGAATTAATTCACATAAAATGCCTGATAACTTTCTCCGAACGGATAATAGTTATTTTCCCACATTACCTACACAGTCCCAAACCCATTAACACTCAATTAACAACCGTAAGTGAGATCTTAAATGCAATAGTTAATTTAATTACATTATAACTGTGTGAGAACATAAAGTCATAGAACGTATGTACATACATATCACATTAGGTTACTATTACTAGTTTAACGTCTGCTTCGGAACCAAAGGTCATCAATGAAATGAAGTACAGAGGACTGCAAGAAGCAGTCCGAAAGAAAAGTTTCTCCATGAACAAAATCACATAAAACTAGTCGGTGATATTGCTCATGGATGCAGAAAAGCTACACCGTGAATGCAGTCACTTACCAAGAAACGTGACGTACAGGGACACAAGCACCGGTGGCTGAACTCACGAATGGAAGAGGAAAATGAAGAGGTGATAGTAAATGAAGCCTACGAGTCTACCTAACACAAAAATCTTTATATGATATCTAGAAGGCCTGTATGATATCTAGAAGGCTTATATGATATCTAGAAGGCCTATATGATATCTAGAAGACCTATATGATATCTAGAAGGCCTATATGATATCTAGAAGGCCTATATGATATCTAGAAGGCCTATATGATATCTAGAAGGCCTATATGATATCTAGAAGGCCTATATGATATCTAGAAGGCCTATATGATATCTAGAAGGCCTATATGATATCTAGAAGGCCTATATGATATCTAGAACGCCTATATGATATCTAGAAGGCCTATATGATATCTAGAAGGCCTATATGATATCTAGAAGGCCTATACGATATCTAGAAGGCCTATATGATATCTAGAAGGCCTATATGATATCTAGAAGGCTTTGTTTATCTTCCTATCTACTTCAGGGTGTCTCAAATGTCATGAATAATAAGGGACACAATTAAGGACACAAACACTGGTGTATGTCCTAATATCCTCATGGAACACCAATGTTCATATCATTATGGTACACAGTATAGGATTCACTGTGTATTTTTTTCAGTGGACTGTATTCTCACTGTTATTCATCTAAAAGAAAGGTATGGTGGGGTCATAGAAGATAATGTAGGGTACTCTTTTTATATTCTAATTATAATTTTAATAATAATAAAGTATAATTTTCATATATGATTTAATAAAATTTTCATATAGCTAATAATTTTTTTTTTATAATTTCTTCATATAACAAAATTTTATTAAAAAATTCATAATAACATATTATAAAAGAAATTTTAATCTGAATAGAAAATTTACTAATTGTGCACATAGTCTGGTGAATAAGAGTTCGGAAATGACTGTATAGTGGGCATTACCACCTTAAATCTACGATGAAATTGAGAGGCAATTCCCACCATATTAGAAAGGCAGAGTGACAATTTTAAAATATTCATGACGGAGAAAAAATGGAAAAAAAATATTACAACATCAGTTTTTATCCCCCCCCCCTGTTTTATGTATATTAAAACATATGACGAAATGTTGGCATTTGAATTATAGCTTACATCGAAATATCTTTTATATCAGTTTTACTCTATTTTATTTGATTTTTAAGTTTTATTTGACCAATTTTATAAACACACAATTGTTATACTAAACTAAAACTTTATTGTAATAAAATGAGCTCAAAGAAGGTGAAAAAATACATAAACATATAAAATACAAATAAATATAAAAAGTACATAAAAAATAAAAAAAAAAACAGATAAATTAAAAAAATACTTGAAAATGTAAATAAAAGGAATACAAATAAATAATAAATATAAATCTACGAAAAAATAAGAAATGAAATTGTTTCATTTAAAATGAAAAATAAATTAGCGCATGCATGGCAAGTTTTTTTTATATATATATAATATAAAATGCATGCATATATAATGCATATAAGTGCTGTACAATAGTACAGTGGAATAAACAGGTATAACTAGGGTGAATAACTATGCCCTACTATGAACCAGGAAGCTATGTAAAAGATAACATTTGAAATGTTAATGGAAATACCTAGGTACACACCTAGGATGGAAAACACCCTGTACCTAGTTAGTAGATATTCGGTAGAGGGGGTATTACTATGGAGTAACGGAAAATACACCTAGATTTAAGAATAAAAAAAAATTATATGAAAAAAATACTCAAATGCAAAATAAAGGAAATAATTTTGCACTCTATATGTTTTTTTTTTTCAATTAAATAATAAATCCATTGATTCGGTATCTTAGTCAATAACGTTAATAGAGTATATACCCCATAGATTCATATTAAGTATTATATCATTTGTTAACCAGTTCGTTTATAACATTTTTAAGGTGGGGAATAACCCTGATTTCCCATTTAAAAAAGGAGATAAATTATAATGGGTAGTAGGTAGCTTCATGCCCATTAATAAGGGGAAATGGGCTCTAAAAACTCTTCCATTAGCTACCCATTTAATGGGGCAAAAATGGGTATGGCCTTCAGTGTTTCATTACGTACATCCTACGGGGGATTTTTTTACTTACACTAGTATGATGGATCGAGATGACATGAAAGAAATAGATGGTAAATTTGAATAAACAATAGATTGAATCATATATATATAAATGGTATTTGAAATTAGATATATGTAGGTAACAATTATTGTTAAAATTAGATGTTGCATTTATATAGTGTTGTTAAAATTATTAGATTATGTTTAAATTTAGAAATTAATTTTTAGAATTAAATAATCATATATATTTTTGATGTAGGTATATCATATTTGAAAAAAATGATTAAGAATTTAATTAGATATTCATACATAGATTATTATATCTATATTTAAAATTAAATATTACTAAAATTAGATATTATAGTGAGCACTACCCCTTACCAGCTAGCAAGGGAAAGAGTCCGCACTACCCCTTACCACCTAGCAATGGAATGCATGCGTGCGCACTACCCCTTGCACGGAACACATTCTTTAGATTTTGGAAGTGTCAAGCAAAGTTCAAGTTCGTTTGAACCCTATGAACGGACTTATTGATATTGATTTGAATTTAGTGATAAGGGATCAAGGACTTCAGAAACACAGCACGGCTCTGGAATTTCATCGAAGGAAACATTCGTGACCTTAGATCTGATAACCTTAGTTCCTGTGACCTTAGTTGAAAAAAATAAGTTAATTTAAGAAAATTTCAATAGAAAATCAAAAATTTAATTGAAAAATTAGGGTAAATTACGAATTATCGGTCAGTTTCACATCTTCGGTCATATAAAAAAACGATGTTATAATTGTTATTTTAATTTTAGTTGGTATCCATGATACCTGCTGGTATCATGGATACCAATTAAAATAAAATGAAATAACTATTGTAATATTGTTTTTTCTTATATGACCGAAGATGTGAAACTGACCGATAATTCGTAACTTACCCTAGGTGTTAGAGACTCAAACTGATTAATAATTTACAGTTTTCGTCACAAATTCGATGTCACTGAATGAATCCTATAGGAAATTAAAAGTGGGCCAACGAAGAACCCAACATAATCTTCTACGTCACACACTAATTTTCTCACTGGGATCGAAACTGCTTAAATTAGAAGATTTCTTTAGAGTGCACTTACTTTTGGACCACTCTATACATCAGGTAGCTAATTAAATGCCACCAAAAAGATTACTAGGGTAAGTCTCGAGTCATCGAACGGTTTTGCATCTTCGATTATAATAGAACATATAGAAGTTGAAAAAGATTATATATTTCGAACATGATCGAAAATGTGGAATTGTCCGATAACTAGGAACTTACCTCAGCCGTCTTAGTAATTCATAAAAAAATTGTTAATTTTTTCAACTTTATTATATTTAAAGATATTTATAGTAGAAATAATAAAAATTAATAACAAATTACAAAAAACTTCATTCATAAACTCTAAATATATTTTCTTGATTATCATCTATATTATATACTACTAATCAATACATTTAGCAATATCATCAATATTAATACCATCTTAACAACATGTACTTCACGGCTCTATTAATTACTGACCGAAATAAAGCAAGCTGAATATCAGACAATAATTTACTGCCGATACAAACTAGAGCATCTCCTTTAAATTTAAAAACACTGCATCGCTACCATTTCCGCATGTATTTACACATATATGCATATATTTACACATATACGCTTATATTTACACATATACGCATGTATTTACACATATACGCATGTATTTACACATATATGCATATATTTACACATATACGCTTATATTTACACATATACGCATGTATTTACACATATACGCATGTATTTACACATACACGCATGTATTTACACATATACGCATATATTTACACATATACGCATATATTTACACATATACGCTTATATTTATACATATACGCATATATTTACACATATACGCATGTATTTACACATATACGCATGTATTTACACATATACGCATGTATTTACACATATACGCATGTATTTACACATATACGCATGTATTTACACATATACGCATGTATTTACACATATACGCATGTATTTACACATATACACATGTATTTACACATATACGCATGTATTTACACATTTACACATGTATTTACACATATACGCATGTATTTACACATATACGCATGTATTTACACATATACGCATGTATTTACACATATACGCATGTATTTACACATATACGCTTATATTTACACATATACGCATGTATTTACACATATACGCATGTATTTACACATATACGCATGTATTTACACATATACGCATGTATTTACACATATACGCATGTATTTACACATATACGCATGTATTTACACATATACGCATGTATTTACACATTTACACATGTATTTACACATTTACACATGTATTTACACATATACGCATGTATTTACACATATACGCATGTATTTACACATATACGCATGTATTTACACATATACGCATGTATTTACACATATACGCATGTATTTACACATATACGCATGTATTTACACATATACGCTTATATTTACACATATACGCATGTATTTACACATATACGCATGTATTTACACATATACGCATGTATTTACACATATACGCATGTATTTACACATATACGCATGTATTTACACATATACGCATGTATTTACACATATACGCATGTATTTACACATTTACACATGTATTTACACATTTACACATGTATTTACACATATACGCATGTATTTACACATATACGCATGTATTTACACATATACGCATGTATTTACACATATACGCATGTATTTACACATATACGCATGTATTTACACATATACGCATGTATTTACACATATACGCATGTATTTACACATATACGCATGTATTTACACATATACGCATGTATTTACACATATACGCATGTATTTACACATATACGCATGTATTTACACATATACGCATGTATTTACACATATACGCATGTATTTACACATATACGCATGTATTTACACATATACGCATGTATTTACACATATACGCATGTATTTACACATATACGCATGTATTTACACATATACGCATGTATTTACACATATACGCATACATGCATACATTAACACATATACATATACTTTCATATACATTTATTCATATGACTCTACAAGAGTGCAAATGAAGTACATGAATTATACATTAGGATCAAATTTCAATTATCAGATGCAAAATGAACATTATTATAAAAAGTGCATCAAAATATTGATATACATTAAAAATGTTATCGAAAGTTAATTATTATAATATATATTAAATAAAATCTAATATTTTCAATTAACGGAAATAAAAATGCAAATATATTTCAAATTCTTTTTAATAACTAAAATAACAATTAATATACAAATTTCTTCATCAATTGGTATACCGAGTCAGGCGGTAGAATTTATATTAAATTATCAAACTTAATTATCTCTGATTACTTTGGCTATCTTTTTTAAAATGAAAAGATCATTTCACAACAAAAAATTCAGTTAATTGACTTCTAAGAGCCACGTTTAAAAGTGTGGCCCTTAATTGGGTACAATTTTTAATTCTTGGCGAGTGACAAAAAATAGATAATTGGCGTGGATTTTCTTATTCCCTTTTTTGAATGTTTAAACGTAGAGGGAAATTAGAGGATTGGGGGAAAAAAACACCACTCGGCAACCAACGACAATTTCGATCAACTTAATTCAACCTGAAACTCAGTATGGGTAAATAAAAAACATGTGGTACTATCAGAGAAAAGAGTCACTGTGATGATGTAC
>CANNZV010005929.1:0-22096 GCA_947561585.1 Caprella mutica | reverse complement strand
CTTCCAGAGAAAAGAGTCACTGTCATGATGTACTATCAGAGAAAAGAGTCACTGTCATGATGTACTATCAGAGAAAAGAGTCACTGTGATGATGTACTATCAGAGAAAAGAGTCACTGTGATGATGTACTTCCAGAGAAAAGAGTCACTGTGATGATGTACTATCAGAGAAAAGAGTCGCTGTGATGATGTACTATCAGAGAAAAGAGTCACTGTGATGATGTACTTCCAGAGAAAAGAGTCACTGTGATGATGTACTTCCAGAGAAAAGAGTCACTGTGATGATGTACTATCAGAGAAAAGAGTCACTGTGATGATGTACTATCAGAGAAAAGAGTCACTGTCATGATGTACTATCAGAGAAAAAAGTCACTGTGATGATGTACTATCAGAGAAAAGAGTCACTGTGATGATGTACTATCAGAGAAAAGAGTCACTGTGATGATGTACTATCAGAGAAAAGAGTCATTGTGATGATGTACTATCAGAGAAAAGAGTCACTGTGATGATGTACTATCAGAGAAAAGAGTCACTGTGATGATGTACTATCATAGAAAAGAGTCACTGTGATGATGTACTATCAGAGAAAAGAGTCACTGTGATGATGTACTATCAGAGAAAAGAGTCACTGTGATGATGTACTATCAGAGAAAAGAGTCACTGTGATGATGTACTATCAGAGAAAAGAGTCACTGTGATGATGTACTATCAGAGAAAAGAGTCACTGTGATGATTTACTATCAGAGAAAAGAGTCACTGTGATGATGTACTATCAGAGAAAAGAGTCATTGTGATGATGTACTATCAGAGAAAAGAGTCACTGTGATGATGTACTATCAGAGAAAAGAGTCACTGTGATGATGTACTATCAGAGAAAAGAGTCACTGTGATGATGTACTATCAGAGAAAAGAGTCACTGTGATGATGTACTATCAGAGAAAAGAGTCACTGTGATGATGTACTATCAGAGAAAAGAGTCACTGTGATGATGTACTATCAGAGAAAAGAGTCACTGTGATGATGTACTATCAGAGAAAAGAGTCACTGTGATGATGTACTATCAGAGAAAAGAGTCACTGTGATGATGTACTATCAGAGAAAAGAGTCACTGTGATGATGTACTATCAGAGAAAAGAGTCACTGTGATGATGTACTATCAGAGAAAAGAGTCACTGTGATGATGTACTATCAGAGAAAAGAGTCACTGTGATGATGTAAATTTTATATATCACAGTTCCTAATTTCCTATTATTTTCAAATCTTTCAAACTTGACGTCGTGTACCCAAACCAATTTCAAAACTTCTATAAACATTAGATATAGTGAAGTTTCTTCTTAGAAATGTGAAGTTAGTAAACTGTTTTAAAAAAACATCGCACTTTTCTTCCGACTCTATGTGTGAAACATTCAGACAGTTTTCTGAGTAGCTTGCTAGTTATTAGGCAATTTAGGTTATTATCCTAGGCAATTTAGGCTATTATCCTGGGCAATTTAGGTTATTATTCTCATGATTCCACTCCTAATATTCCTCTCATATAGGATAGCTGTGAGAGTCCTTATGCATTTAATATATACGGGACAGTCGAGTGTTTCGAATTACGGCAGAGTGGTAAGCCCAATCGAAAAACTGCAGCCGCTGTTCGTCAGTTTTAGATCGGTGAATTTAGACAAAAAGGTTAGTGAATTAATGCTGTTCATGAATGCAGAAAAGCTACTCTTTACCAAGGCGGCGGTTGGCTGCGCTCACGGATGAGAGAGGAAAATGAAGAGGTGATTTTAAATGAAACGTGAAATCCATAATGAAAAAAATATCTTAACGTTGAAGTTTTTAATAAATAATATGTTTGAAATAAAAGGGCAAACAATGGTCCAAATTACAACAGTACGGCGCCCAAGTAACGACACCACGCCCCTTTCTGATATTATCTTCAAATTAATGGTAAATAAAAGATAAATAGGTTTGAAATTAAAGGGCAAACCGTTAACCAAATTAGAGCTGTACGACGTCAAAGAAACGCCCCTTCTATTTATCCACTTAGACGTATTACGAAGGAAACCTTATGATAGGTAGGGTAAGTTCTATGTTATCGGACGGTTCCACATTTTCGATCAAATAAGAAAATGCTGGTAATTATTATTTAAATTCTAGAGGTAATAAAACTGAAATTAAAATAAGAATTAAATTAAATAATAAAAAATAGACACGATCGGAAATGTGCAATCGGTCGATAATTCGGAACTTACACCACTATTTTCTTACATAGCATCTCGATGATATTAATAACAAGTTGTTAGTCTTCACCTAATTACCTTCAGTTCATTCGACCTTGTGATTCCAAATCACCTTTTCACCTTAAACAACGAAGGTGACATTTACCCTGTCTCAGCACTACCATGTACCATCAGTCAGTAAAATAATGGCTAAAGGATCTATCGACCACAAAATTAATTATACCCCTCACTCACAAATAAAAGAGAGGGTAAGTTACGAATTATTGGTCAGTACTACATCTTCGGACATATAAGGAAAAACAATATAAAAATTGTTATTATTACACAGTACTATCTAATACTTCTGCAAACCCGGGTTTGGAGAAGTATTAGATAGCACTGTGTAATGATAACAATTTTTATTCTGTTTTTTCTTATATGTCCGAAGATGTAGTACTGACCAATAATTCGGAACTTACCCTAGTCACTTTACCGTATTTGACATTAATTTTTCTACCAATAGTTAATTTGTATTTCTAATCATTTTAAATGCATCTTTTACTATATGGTATAATGAATCATATTAAAAAATTAAAAAGAGAATATCAGCATGACGGTAACTATTTTTTATATAGTAACATAGTATAGCATATAAGTATAGTATATATAGTATCAATGTTAATATTGCATAATTTGATAGTGGATAGTACATTATATTTTTCACCAGGAAGACCCACGGCAATGGTGATTAAACTGGTATACAAGGTGTGTACCTTGTTTACTGGTATACAAGGTGTGTACCATGTTTACTGGTATACAAGGTGTGTACTTTGTTTACTGGTATACAAGGTGTGTACTTTGTTTACTGGTATACAAGGTGTGTACCTTGTTTACTGGTATACAAGTTGTGTACCATGTTTACTGGTATACAAGGTGTGTACCATGTTTACTGGTATACAAGGTGTGTACCATGTTTACTGGTATACAAGGTGTGTACCATGTTTACTGGTATACAAGGTGTGTACCATGTTTACTGGTATACAAGGTGTGTACCATGTTTACTGGTATACAAGGTGTGTACCATGTTTACTGGTATACAAGGTGTGTACCATGTTTACTGGTATACAAGGTGTGTACCTTGTATACCAGTATACAAAGTGTGTACCTTGTATACCAGTATACAAAGTGTGTACCTTGTATACACCCTGTTTATAGTATACAGGGTACACATCTTAAACACCAGTATACAAGGCGTATACTGATACACAAGGTACACACCTCGTGTGTCAGTATACGGGGTACCCAATTGTGTACCACTATACTACGGAGTACACTCCTTGTGTACCACTATACGGGGTACACACCTTGTGTACCACTATACTACGGGGTACCCACCCAGACTATATCTTACACATTAGTCATGCATGCTGTGAACACAGTTACATGTTAGTCATAGCAAATAAAAAACACATAGGGCTATTGGAACGAATAAAAGGTGAAATACAATCAGAAAGAATATTTAGAAAGATATTTTGTCAAGTATTTCCAAGATATTTTAACAAATATTTCCAAGATATTTTGAAATATATTTTCAAGACATTTTGACAAGTATTTCTAAGATATTTTAACAAATATTTCCAAGATATTTTAACAAATATTTCCAAGATATTTTAACAAATATTTCCAAGATATTTTGAACAATATTTTCCAAGATATTTTGAACGATATTTTCCAAGATATTTTGAACGATATTTTCCAAGATATTTTGAACGATATTTTCCAAGATATTTTGAACGATATTTTCCAAGATATTTTGAACAATATTTTGTCATATATTTCCCAGATAATTAGACATATATTATCGAGATATTTTGAACAATATTTTAGAAGTATTTGATAAATATTTCTAGATATTTTGACAAGCATATCAATAAATATTTTAACCGTTACTTCATCACACAAACCTGTTGTTTCACAAAGTATAGTTACCATACAAGGTTTGGTCGCCCTAACCAATATGTCACGATTATTATAACCAAGGGTAGAGTGTATGGTACATGTACTATGGTACAAAGAAGTATATGGTACATGTACTATGGTACAAAGAAGTATATGGTACATGTACTATGGTACAAAGAAGTATATGGTACATGTACTATGGTACATAGAAGTATATGGTACATGTACTATGGTACATAGAAGTATATGGTACATGTACTATGGTACAAAGAAGTATATGGTACATGTACTATGGTACATAGAAGTATATGGTACATGTACTATGGTACAAAGAAGTATATGGTACATGTACTATGGTGCAAAGAAGTATATGGTACATGTACTATGGTGCAAAGAAGTATATGGTACATGTACTATGGTACAAAGAAGTATATGGCACATGTACTATGGTACAAAGAAGTATATGGCACATGTACTATGGTACAAAGAAGTATAAGGTACATGTACTATGGTGCAAAGAAGTATATGGTACATGTACTATGGTACAAAGAAGTATATGGTACATGTACTATGGTACAAAGAAGTATAAGGTACATGTACTATGGTACAAAGAAGTGTATGGTACATGTACTATGGTACAAAGAAGTATATGGTACATGTACTATGGTACAAAGAAGTATATGGTACATGTACTATGGTGCAAAGAAGTATATGGTACATGTACTATGGTACAAAGAAGTATATGGTACATGTACTATGGTACAAAGAAGTATATGGTACATGTACTATGGTACAAAGAAGTATATGGTACATGTACTATGGTACAAAGAAGTATATGGTACATGTACTATGGTGCAAAGAAGTATATGGTACATGTACTATGGTACAAAGAAGTATATGGTACATGTACTATGGTGCAAAGAAGTATATGGTACATGTACTATGGTACAAAGAAGTATATGGCACATGTACTATGGTACAAAGAAGTGTATGGCACATGTACTATGGTACAAAGAAGTGTATGGCACATGTACTATGGTACAAAGAAGTATATGGTACATGTACTATGGTACAAAGAAGTATATGGTACATGTACTATGGTACAAAGAAGTATATGGTACATGTACTATGGTACAAAGAAGTATATGGTACATGCACTATGGTACAAAGAAGTATCTATGCCTATAGTTAACTTAAAAACTATGTATGGCCTTCTAAAATACATAAATTCTTATACAGTTTCAAGTTATCGGTCAGTTCCACATTATCGATCATGTAAGAAAAAAATAAAAATTTACCTGGTATTTTAATTGGTATCCATGATTCTTGCAATTACTATATAGTTTTATTTAATATGATCGATAATTTAAATTATTCGATAACTCGGACCTAACCCTAGCTATCACATATCATCAAAATATACTAACAAACATAATATGTAATTTTACGGAATACTTTTCATTTGGAATATTAACTATTTAAAATTTTCATTATTATAAAATAAAGTTATTCAAATTATGTTGCCATTAAAAATCCTGCTAAAAATAAAATATTTTACCCTCTAGTAATAACCCACTATCATTAACTAGTTTTAACCATCACGTTTGCTGGTAGTTACAGACTAGTTTGGTAAACTCCTGCCCACAAAAACTAGCATCACCTTCGAAGGTATAACTAGAACACTAGTATCAACTATCTACCTACGCAACCTAAAACTAAAACACCAGTCCTACAATTTAAAAATTAAATTTTTAATTAAATCAAGAAAATATGAAAATATGGGAACAAATAAAAATTAAGACAATTTTTCGGAAAAAATGTTCTACCAACTAACATTTTTTTACTAAATTCATAAAATGTGAAAAAAAAATTTTTTTTGGAAAAATTGTCCTTCCAACTAAAAATTCAATTTTTGAATCGAGAAACTATTGAAACCAAAATTTTTTTTTGAAATAATTTTTTTGAAAAATTGTCAGAGCCAAAACCTCGAAAAATTTAATAATCCTTTTATTGAGTCAAATTGGACCAAACGTCAAAAATTCACTATTTTTAAATAGATTTACAAAACTCGTATGAACATAGTTTACTAATATCTAACTTTAAAAAAAAATCACTTGACCTAACATGAATAAATATTTTAAAATTCACACCAATTAGCCTCACAAGGGGTCAAACATTAGCAAAAACAAACGTAGTTACATTCTTTTAACGACTGTTATTGAGTTAAATTGGAAAATATTAGAAATAAGAAAAAAACTGGACAGAACGTGAACTGGTGACCTTATATTATCATTGACCTGACAGAGGGTCAAATTGACTTGAAGGTGTGGTCAATCCTGCCTTTTTGCAAATGTGAATAGTAGGTAGAGAACAAAATAAACATTAACTACAAGAAAAGCTTTTTGACCTTCTAAATAAATAGAAAATGTTTGTTTTTATAATCATAATATTACTTAGATTAAACTTATACTTTAATGTATAAAATATTTTCTAAATACGATATAATTCATCGTACATATTCTAATAAGTAATGTTACTATAACATGACGTAATGTTACTATAACATGAAGTAATGTTACTATAACAAGACGTAATGTTACTATAACATGACGTAGTGTTACTATAACATGACGTAGTGTTACTATAACATGACGTAATGTTACTATAACAAGACATAATGTTACTATAACATGACGTAGTGTTACTATAACATGACGTAGTGTTACTATAACATGAAGTAATGTTACTATAACATGACGTAAGGTTACTATAACATGACGTAAGGTTACTATAACATGACGTAGTGTTACTATAACATGACGTAATGTTACTATAACAAGACGTAATGTTACTATAACATGACGTAATGTTACTATAACATGACGTAATGTTACTATAACATGACGTAGTGTTACTATAACATGACGTAATGTTACTATAACATGACGTAATGTTACTATAACATGACGTAATGTTACTATAACATGACGTAATGTTACTATAACACGACGTAGTGTTGACAATAGGATAACAAAATTCAAAGATGCTATAAAATTTACCATATTGATATTAATTTTCAACACATTTTTGTCTATGAATTTGAATTTTTGGAAAAACATTCAATTTTTTGACATTTACTTTAAACAAAAAGTGTGTAGATTGTAACTAAACACACTACACACTAAGGTGTGTAGTGTGTTGATACACAACACACTAAGGTGTGTAGTGTGCTAATACACAACACACCAAGGTGTGTAGAGTGTGTGTGTTAACACACTTCACTAGAGTGTATATCCAAAGTGTTTTCTCAAGGCAATCGACACTCACCAAACTAACGTGTTTAACAGTCACCATTTGAGCTGTATGGGAACACGGGATATCAACTCCGCTTACAGCGACCAGTTTGTGATTAATACGACCAGGCACAGGAACAGAGTCTCGTTTAGAACGACCAGCCATATGAGCCTTAGTAATAAGTTTTGAAATACTTATGTTCAATACTTGTTAAATATACGAAACAACGTCATAAACACAAGAAATGTATTTTCGAGTTATCCATATCTATATTTTAAAATACTGATTTATTTTTTTGTGTTTCATTATTGTTGCTCAAAAATTGACCGCTAGAGAGGCTAAATGTCCTAACGATATACCATTAAATGTACGTACATTACAAGTACCAAAATGCTTCTCCTGAAAAATAGCTATTCTCGCTAATGAGTGATATTTTATCTCCATCTTTAAATAAACATTCGATAGACAATGTATATAGCTAAATATACAGTAGATGGGTCCTGTATATCGCCAAAGATACAGTTAAAACACCCTGTATACAAATCACTGCTATCCAAACTGCAATATCAAGCTGGCTAAACTATTTAACTTGGATACAAGAACACTTGAAAACAATACTAAAAAAATAGTAACTAACTTTACCAGACATAATTATATAACGAAGCCATGAAGACAAAAAACATATCAGATGAATGCTGAAGGACGAAACCTATATATTGTGCGCAGTTGAATGGTAAAACCAGTCTAGTTGATGCAGATTTGAGATAAAGATGCAATGTGCGTTTTAGTGACGTCAGAGTCTTAGGCTGCGATATTGTGACGTCATAGACTTAGTCTTCGTTTTAGTGACGTCAGCAAAGAGAGGGATGTATAAATCCAGGTGCCAAATTAATTTAATGTAAAAGATACTTTCATATTAGGAGGTTTAACGTCTGCTTCGGAACCAAAGAGCATATCGCTGACGTCAAAAAGGAAATTAAATACAAGGGACTGGAAGAAGCAGTCAGAAAGGAAAGTGGCTCCATGAACAAAGTCACCAGCCGTTGAAAATGCTCATGGATTGATGATACTAAATAAATGCAGGTATACATTATTAGGTAAACACATCTTAAATCATAAAGATATATATACATATTCTTGAACTTGAAATCGAATTAGTAGGTAGGTGGTTGGTTGGCGTCTGTGTATCCTATCTAGACCAAGACACCACACCCAGACCTTGGGCACTGAGCACCAAATGGGGAACAGTGACAGACAGACAGACTATAATAACTATTATGACAGACAGACAGACTATATTAACTATTATGACAGTTTGATCGCCTTAGTAAAACCTAATGCTTGGATTAGGTTTATATTATGAATCTAAATGGCAGTATAGTCAAACTCCTCTATAGTGAATGTAGAGTACTGAGTAAGAGAACTAGCCCGTATAGTGAACACACTTTCTTTAGTCTGCCATGAAATGACCATTAGTTTTAGAAAACTGATGCTTTTCATGGCAGACTAAAGAGCGTTTGTTCACTATACGGGGTAGTTCTCTTACTCAGGACTGTACATTCACTATAGAGGAGTTCTACTGTACTCACAACAAGGCCGCATAATTGGCCATATCGCTGATGTCAAAAGGTAATTAAGTACAAGGGACTGGAAGAAGCAGTCAGAAAGGAAAGTGGCTCCATGAAGAAAGTCACCTATCACCAGTCGGTGACAATGATCATGATGGCAGAAAAGCTACTCTGTGAATGCAGTCACTTACCAAGGAATGTGACGAAAAGGGACACAAGCACTGGTGGCTGCATGGATGGAAGAGGAAAATGAAGAGGTGATAGTAAATGAAGCCTACGAGCCTACCTCGTAGGGGAGAGTAGCGATCATGTCAAATTTGACACAGACACAAAAAGTTATATATTGTCAATAGCAAATTCGTAAATCGGTTTCCTAGCATCAGTAGAGGTCATACCTTGCGCAATTTGAAATTTGTCCCAATCGAAGAGTTCATTTATGAAGGAGAAAAATAAACTTCAGTATGTCTTAGCAAAAGAAAAAAATAAGCTAAACAAGATTCTAATTCTTCGTCAGTAAGAACTGAAACTCAACATTTTATATTTTATAAATAATTATAGTAAATAGAGCTGGTTACCATTTGAGATTTGTTTCATTCAAAACAGTTCACAATTTAAGGAGTGTTTACTATTTAAATATGATAAAAATTATGAAAAAATAAAAAAAATTATAAATAAAAATACATTTTTTTTTATGTTTAATATAATAAGTTGAAATAAAATTATTATGAAATGAAACCAAACTTGATCTTCTATGGCCCCACCATAACAGATCCCCTGGGTTCATATCCAGGTGGCAAAGGTTATACTTAATAACATAAAAACAATACAAGTTAATTAGCAAATATATTAACCTGGTGGAGGAATATATTCGAATATTATCTGACATTCAAACACGCCAAACATTACATTATGAATAACAATTACGACTGACCCTCACTTTTACAACATGAATAAGATTACGGTAAAATGAACGTCTAAGTAGATAGGTTCTTTCAGAATAAGTATGCTAAGTTTGACCTTAAAATTGTATTGAATTGTAAATCGATTTTTGAAATTACTGTGCTGAAATGATAGATAAATTTACATAAACAGTTTTATGACAACATATATAGGGTCTAAGTAACACTTTTATGACAACATAGATAGGGTCTAAGTAACACTTTTATGACAACATAGATAGGGTCTAAGTAACACTTTTATGACAACATAGATAGGGTCTAAGTAACACTTTTATGACAAGATAGATAGGGTCTAAGTAACACTTTTATGATACGATATATAGCACTTTTTCAAGGAAATTTTATGGAAAAAAAATAGTAAAACAAATTAAAATTCAAAACTACAGTCAAGAATTTTTTTTTTAATTTAATAATTTTCTTACATTTGAATATATTATTTGTGTGTCTTATAGTACCTGAAATACAAGAAAATCATCAAAAGGAATTCACAGGCGAGAATATCCCGGGAATATATCAACAATATATTAGCATTTCTGAAGCCCGAATATCCCCGGGATATTTAGGCAAACTTCAAGAGAATGAAATAGGAATTAATTTGCATTCATACCCTCCTCTTAAAGTCCCAAGATATCCATCGTCAGGAACAGATGTACCACAGGAGAAAGATGTACCACAGGAGAAAGATGTACCACAGGAGAAAGATGTACCACTGGAGAAAGATGTGCACTGGAGAAAGATGTGCACTGGAGAAAGATGTGCACTGGAGAAAGATGTGCACTGGAGAAAGATGTGCACTGGAGAAAGATGTGCACTGGAGAGAGATGTGCACTGGAGAAAGATGTACCACTGGAGAAAGATGTACCACTGGAGAAAGATGTGCACTGGAGAAAGATGTACCACTGGAGAGAGATGTGCACTGGAGAAAGATGTACCACTGGAGAAAGATGTACCACTGGAGAAAGATGTACCACTGGAGAAAAATGTACCACTGGAGAAAGATGTACCACTGGAGAAAGATGTACCACTGGAGAAAGATGTACCACTGGATAAAGATGTACCACTGGAGAAAGAAGTACCACTGGAGAAAGATGTACCACTGGAGAAAGATGTACCACTGGAGAAAGATGTACCACTGGAGAAAGATGTACCACTGGAGAAAGATGTACCACTGGAGAAAGAAGTACCACTGGAGAAAGATGTACCACTGGAGAAAGATGTACCACTGGAGAAAGATGTACCACTGGAGAAAGAAGTACCACTGGAGAAAGATGTACCATAGGGCACAGAATTATAATTCCAATATTTTTGAACTTCCGTCGCAGGAAAAAAAAAGAAGTACATAAAAAATTTTGGTCAAAAGAATTTTTTTCACTTTTCCTGAATATAATCCAATTTTCTTATTTTCACACATTTATTGAAAAGTATAAACAAATACAAAGGAATAGTTGCTAAGTTCCGGAAGAATGATATAGTTGTTCCGTAAGTTATCCTTACGTTCCTTTGTCCGTAGTACCTCCATTGTAATATTTAGGTTAAGGCTAAATAGTAAATAAACTGGGAATTAATATGACATATATCGAAAATAAAAATAAAATGGTAATTTGAAAGATGATATTCAATGAAGAACATTTTAATTAAAGATTATAATCGATAATAAAACATAATTTATGTCAATCGATTCAAACACTTATCAAATCGGTTCAAACACTTGTCAAATCGGTTCAAACACTTGTCAAATCGGTTCAAACACTTGTCAAATCGGTTCAAACACTTGTCAAATCGGTTCAAACACTTGTCAAATCGGTTCAAACACTTGTCAATCGGTTCAAACACTTGTCAATCAGTTCAAACACTTGTCAAATCGGTTCAAACACTTGTCAAATCGGTTCAAACACTTGTCAATCAGTTCAAACACTTGTCAATCAGTTCAAACACTTGTCAAATCGGTTCAAACACTTGTCAAATCGGTTCAAACACTTGTCAAATCGGTTCAAACACTTGTCAAATCGGTTCAAACACTTGTCAAATCGGTTCAAACACTTGTCAATCGGTTCAAACACTTGTCAATCAGTTCAAACACTTGTCAAATCGGTTCAAACACTTGTCAAATCGGTTCAAACACTTGTCAATCAGTTCAAACACTTGTCAATCAGTTCAAACACTTGTCAATCAGTTCAAACACTTGTCAATCAGTTCAAACACTTGTCAATCAGTTCAAACACTTGTCAATCAGTTCAAACACTTGTCAATCAGTTCAAACACTTGTCAATCAGTTCAAACACTTGTCAATCAGTTCAAACACTTGTCAAATCGGTTCAAACACTTGTCAAATCGGTTCAAACACTTGTCAAATCGGTTCAAACACTTGTCAAATCGGTTCAAACACTTGTCAAATCGGTTCAAACACTTGTCAAATCGGTTCAAACACTTGTCAAATCGGTTCAAACACTTGTCAATCGGTTCAAACACTTGTCAATCAGTTCAAACACTTGTCAAATCGGTTCAAACACTTGTCAAATCGGTTCAAACACTTGTCAATCAGTTCAAACACTTGTCAATCAGTTCAAACACTTGTCAATCAGTTCAAACACTTGTCAATCAGTTCAAACACTTGTCAATCAGTTCAAACACTTGTCAATCAGTTCAAACACTTGTCAATCAGTTCAAACACTTGTCAATCAGTTCAAACACTTGTCAATCAGTTCAAACACTTGTCAAATCGGTTCAAACACTTGTCAATCAGTTCAAACACTTGTCAATCAGTTCAAACACTTGTCAATCAGTTCAAACACTTGTCAAATCAGTTCAAACACTTGTCAATCAGTTCAAACACTTGTCAATCCATCCAAACACTTGTCAATCCATCCAAACACTTGTCAAATCGGTTCAAACACTTGTCAAATCGGTTCAAACACTTGTCAAATCGGTTCAAACACTTGTCAAATCGGTTCAAACACTTGTCAAATCGGTTCAAACACTTGTCAATCGGTTCAAACACTTGTCAATCAGTTCAAACACTTGTCAAATCGGTTCAAACACTTGTCAAATCGGTTCAAACACTTGTCAATCAGTTCAAACACTTGTCAATCAGTTCAAACACTTGTCAATCAGTTCAAACACTTGTCAAATCGGTTCAAACACTTGTCAAATCGGTTCAAACACTTGTCAAATCGGTTCAAACACTTGTCAAATCGGTTCAAACACTTGTCAAATCGGTTCAAACACTTGTCAATCAGTTCAAACACTTGTCAATCAGTTCAAACACTTGTCAAATCGGTTCAAACGCTTGTCAAATCGGTTCAAACGCTTGTCAATCAGTTCAAACACTTGTCAATCAGTTCAAACACTTGTCAATCAGTTCAAACACTTGTCAATCAGTTCAAACACTTGTCAATCAGTTCAAACACTTGTCAATCAGTTCAAACACTTGTCAACTCGGTTCAAACACTTGTCAAATCGGTTCAAACACTTGTCAAATCGGTTCAAACACTTGTCAAATCGGTTCAAACACTTGTCAAATCGGTTCAAACACTTGTCAATCGGTTCAAACACTTGTCAATCAGTTCAAACACTTGTCAAATCGGTTCAAACACTTGTCAAATCGGTTCAAACACTTGTCAATCAGTTCAAACACTTGTCAATCAGTTCAAACACTTGTCAATCAGTTCAAACACTTGTCAATCAGTTCAAACACTTGTCAATCAGTTCAAACACTTGTCAATCAGTTCAAACACTTGTCAATCAGTTCAAACACTTGTCAATCAGTTCAAACACTTGTCAAATCGGTTCAAACACTTGTCAAATCGGTTCAAACACTTGTCAAATCGGTTCAAACACTTGTCAATCAGTTCAAACACTTGTCAATCAGTTCAAACACTTGTCAATCGGTTCAAACACTTGTCAAATCGGTTCAAACACTTGTCAAATCGGTTCAAACACTTGTCAATCAGTTCAAACACTTGTCAATCAGTTCAAACACTTGTCAAATCGGTTCAAACACTTGTCAAATCGGTTCAAACACTTGTCAATCAGTTCAAACACTTGTCAATCAGTTCAAACACTTGTCAAATCAGTTCAAACACTTGTCAATCGGTTCAAACACTTGTCAACTCGTTTTCTCCAGCACCACTAAAAGTATCTCTCCAATCTTAACATCAACACAAAAAGTCAAGCAGAAACATCCCATTCCAATGCATAAATCCACTCGTCTGACTACCCAACACAACAAACCCCCCTTTTCCCCCCGAAAATTTTACGGCGTGACTGCGGCAAAAGCTTCGGCCTTAAAAAACATCACAAAGGATGAGATTATTGCGTAGCTGCAGCGCTAGTGACCTTGCCACCTACAGTTGCACTAGACCTCACCATACAAATAAATTAAACAACATTTTCACCATTCATGGTATAGGTCTTAGAAAACGATGAATATTTTTTGAAATTTTATAATTTTTTGAAATTATATATTTTCAATTATCAAATTTAATATAAAGTAAATATTTGATTTAATTTATTAGGGTGTTTAACTTCTGCTTCGTAACCAAAGGCCATATCCCTGACGTCAAAAGGAAATTAAGTACAAGAGACTGGAAGAAGCAGTCCGAAAGGGAAGTGGCTCTATGAACAAGGTGACCTACCACCGTCGGTGACAATGCTCATGGATGCAGAAAAGATACTCTGTGAATACAGTCACTTACCAAGGAATGTGACGAATAGGGACACAAGCACCGGTGGCTGCACTTACGGATGGAAGAGGAAAATGAAGAGGTGATATAGTAAATAAAGCCTACGAGTCTACCTAACACAAAATCTAAGACCACGTAGTTGAAGAACACAACCCTGGCGCTATCCTCTAAAACTGCAAGTAGCGTTAGAAAAATGATAAACATGGTAAAAATGGAAAAAATACCATCCATAATCCAAATTACAACAGTTTGGGGCCCAAGGGGCCCGTCTCTTCCATTCACCACAGACAGTTTCAGAATAGAGCCCCTGGGGGCAATGTTGAATTCATTATAATTTACCTAATTTTATTGTTCAGATAATCGTATTTCGAATATAGTTACATTTTTCCAATTTTCATTTGGTGACAGGACAAGGTCATGTCTCACTTCAGGTGGCAGTGTTGTAGTAAGAGAATGTTTCTGGCAGTGTTCCAAGACATTCTGAGACAGTTGTACTTGTACTACACTAAGTTCCGAGTTATCGAACAGCTTGCATTGCCGATCATATAAAGGAAGTATATAAGAATTATAATTTCAACTCACCATTTAATTATAAATATATAATTCTATTTAAATGATCGAAAATATGAAAATGTGCAATAATTCAGAATTCATCCAACGCTTTAGTATCCATAGTAGACCGGAAAAATAACATATATTTCAAATAATATCTGGTTACTTTATTTAATTATTTAGCTAGCTATACAGTAAACATATCATAAATCTAATACAGAAAATACCCAAGTACAATAGTGGCATAAAGTATACATTTTAGATGAAGTACAAAATACATTACAGTTTCCCCTCTATACTCTACAGTTTCCCCTCTACAATTAGTTCCTGCGACAAAAAGGGAAGAAAAATACAAATTGGAAGACGCTACAGACAGCTCTGTCTCGATACATTTATTCTAGAATTGCTTGATAAATACATTACAATAATTGTATGAATTATTTACATCGTTATTATTACCAACATTATTAGATACATTTCTATTAGTTGTATTGGGTATACAATTATAGCAGTAACACTAGATAGATTAATATTGGTTGTAGTAGATAAATTTATAGCAGTAATATTAGAATTATTTATATTAGTAATATTAGAGATTCGCACCATTAATATTAGATAGGGTAAGTTACGAATTATCGGACAGTTACACATCTTCGGTAATATAAAAAAAATCGATGCAATATTTATTATTTAACTTTTATTATATAGTTATTTTTATACGACCAAAGATGTGGAACTGACCGATAATTCGTAACTTACCCTACATTCATACCACCAATATTAGATAGATTCATACCATTAATATAGATTCACATCCTCAAAACACTTCTTCCCGTATTTCTGCTCTCCCAACTATGCCGTTCCATCTTACAGTGTTTACATCATTCAGGAGGTTTTTCATGAGGTTTTTCAGGCGAATATTGCACCTGGATACGTCCTATCGAGGACTCCTCTTCTTGCAGAGGAATCTATTCCTCGATAGAAATGGCAAAAAGTATTGGCCAAGTGAGTCTCCAGAAGCGCATTTATTATACCGAGGTGATGGTCTCGAAAACAGAATAAAAAGAGATAGGGAAGATAGAGATACAATGTATCTTTTTGTATCTCTTAGGCCCATACTGTACTAGCAGTTTCACCGCCGCGTTTTCACTGCCCTGTTTACGCGTTTTCAATTAATCACGGTTAAATGAATGGAAAGCAAAGTTGCACACTATACTAGCGTTGCTACCGCCTTCCATTCATTTAACCGTGATTAATTGAAGCAGCGGAAACAGGGCAGTGAAAACGCGGCGGTGAAACTGTTAAGGAAGTATCGGCCTTGGTGTCCAAATAAAGACTTCGTGTATGTGATATTTAATTAGATATCTATCCATTGGGTATCATTTTAAATTTCTGATTTAAATTTTCTCAAATTATCTATATAATTCTGATTGATATAAAAAGATTAAATAAAACATTTTATATGTTTATACATTAAAAATTATAATGAATTGATATATTCATTGTTTAATAAGTACATATAGGGCAAGTTACGAATTATCGGTCGGTTTCACATCATCGGTCAAAAAAAAAAAACGATATCAATAATAATTATCAAATCATTTTTTCTTAAATGACCGAAGATGTGTAACCGACCGATAATTCATAACTTGCCCTAAACCAGCAACCATAAAATATATCCTAAAAGCCAAGATTCAAACCATGCCATCACTCTCCAAAATATTCAGGGTAATTTTTTCTTCCCCTAGGCTTTTAACTCGTCAAAGGGGATTTAACTTCAGTGATTAGACTGTCGAAAACCCCAAAACTTGAATCCCCAGACCTCTCAATCACCCACCAGGCTACCCAGTTCAAATAATAAACACGCAATATATTAGATTATTAATAGGGTTATGCCAATATGCTTTTAAAATCATAAATCCTGTATAATATTATAGACGGAGAGAATTGAACAATATTGAATGGTTCTACACCAGCGGTATATAGTATTCGACACCATTTCATTTCTAAGATCTATGATTGAAAAAGCATATTGTCACAACCCAACAGATTGAAATAATCTCAATCTTTAATATATTATACGAATTAAAAAAACCTCGAAGAAGATAGAACACCCATGCGTCATTTAATAATACCGTTAGGAATATTCGAATACCAGTATATTTCGTCCGGTATTTAATTAATGGTATATCAGATTCGATCAAAGACGGCATATATTAATTAATTAAACATATACTAACTTAAAGAAGCAACAGGATTATTAATTAGATCTTATTTGTGCATTATAGAACAATGTTATTCTCCAACTCTATCCAATAGAAATGTGTGAAATATGTTTAATATATTTGGAAATAATAATCATATGGATATAATAATACTGAAAGAGCACTTTAAAAAAAAATTGGTAGGGGTTTAACGTCTGCTTCGGAACCAAAGGCCATATCGCTGCCGTCAAAAGGAAATTAAATACAAGGGACTGGAAGAAGCAGTCTGAGAGGAAAGTGGCTCCGTGAACAAAATTACCTTTTCTTTTCATTACGTGAATAAAAATTGTGTATTTTACTTAAAAAAAACAATAAATCAAGGTTATAAAAAAATGTGTGAGACCAATATAATGATATATTTAAAAATTTATATTAACATATGTTAAAACAGTTAAAATAATATAACTGGAAAATAAGTTGATACGAGTTATGATATTAGCCATTATATATTCCCTGAACATACCTAGGATGAAACCAATACGGTAATGGAAGGAGAAGTAAACAGCAGTACATAAACATTGTGTGGTGGTATATATGCACCCAGAGAGAAGAGTTATGGTGAAAGAGGATAGCTCTTAATCTTCTATGGCCCCACCATAACTTACTTTGATGCTATTTTATCATAGAGAAAATTTGGAGGGTGTTATGAAATCATCGGAGTTATTAGACATGAAAACTCAAAGCATATTAATTATTTGTAGCAGATATAATTATTTAAAATATAATAATTTTTTCAATTGAGTTCACTAAAAATTTCAAAATCTATAATCTTTTTTTAGATAATTGAAAGAACAAAATAAACAAACAATAACATGAATAAAATAAAACATATCAACTTACAAAAAAAAAAATTCAAAACCACTTTACTAAAAAAAACTTTTTTATTCTTCAATTGAATACAGTTCGAAGTTACCTAATTCAATTTCCATGAACATGTAATAGTTAAAATAATGTCAGCACAGTAATTATATCATTATATTACAAAAACGTTCTTCCCTTGTTACAAACAAATGGTATTTTATGACCGGTGATGAATACCCCCTTCATATACCGTCAGTTAATACGATAGAGCTTACGAAAAGCCTCTTACAGCTTCAAAAAGCTATAGTGAAATGCGCAATATTAACTTAAAGGAAGAACAAACACTGGTTTACTTAGTTATTATATTATTACATGAAGGTATTATATTTATATATTTTAAATATGAATATTTAAGAAGGGGCTTTAATTGATCTCACCATGTGTATAGTGGGATAATACTTATTTTTCTATATATTAATTTCAGTAGGGGTTTAGTCGGAACCAAAGACCATATCGCTCACGTCAAAAGGAAATTAAATACAAGGGACTAGAAGAAGCAGTCAGAAATGAAAGTGGCTTCATGAACAAAGTCACCTAGCTACCACCGTCAATAACAAGCTCCTGGATGCAGAAAAGCTATTAGTCTTCTACAAATTTTCTCTCTTACATAGGGAGAAAGTTATGGTGGGCCATAGAAGATAAGAGCAGTGTGAATCTTATATGGCCCCACCATAGCCTTTAACAGGTATGAGGAACAATAAAGGGAAAATAATTACAAGAGATTTCAGAGTTGTAGACGTAAAAGAAATGGATTCGACAAACAGGTCAGTGATACAGATTTCATCTGTTCATTTTAAATTTAACATGTTCAGTGAATATGTAAAGAAGGAAAAACATGACTGCTCTAGGATAATTTTAGCACAATTGTTCAGGCATTTATTTTTATAATTTGAAATATAACATTAATCAATTTTACTTACAGTTACTAGACTACAAAATAGCGTCTCCCATTCCAGATTCTTACCTGCAAATAAAGAAAAAAGAACATTATAATTTCATACATGTTATTTAATTAACTGACGAATAAAGTTCTACTATAAACATAATAACAAAATTCTGTCAAAAAAAATTATTGGATAAAGTCATGTGTAATGTTAATTAGATATCCTTTCGACTATTTTCACCACAAAATTCATGCATGTCATGAATTATACATGTCTTACATACATGTTTTATATACAAAACACAACACAATCATAAAAATAATAATCATTAAAATAAAAACTTGGTTGATATCAGAAAAAAAAACAAGGCAACTCATATACCAAAATTCTACCGTACGGAAACTAAAGAAGTTGACTTTATTAAATATAAAAATATTTCCTGAAGAAGGAAAAGTATTTTTTTCCTGGAAGACATATTGGTTGCCATGGGAAATGATATGCCTAGATAGGGGGGGGGGGGGGAGAGGGACTCATAAAAGTGAATTACGACCTGAAAAATTACACCAAAATGAAGGCAAGAAAATTCTTCATATACCCATGAAATTCTCTGATAAAGACACAATTTGGAAAATTAAATCCTTGGTAAATCCTCATGATGTTCCCTCCATATCCACATTATATCCCCTCCACATATCCCCTCCATATCCCAATAACAACCCCTCCATATTTTCTTCACATCCGTTTCTACATTCCCCCCACAACCGTCTATACATTCCCTCCATATCTCCTCCACATTCCCTCCATATCTCCTCCACATTCCCTCCATATCTCCTCCACATTCCCTCCATATCTCCTCCACATTCCCTCCATATCTCCTCCTGACTGACGTTTCCAATATACAAACTGACATGACTGCAGCTCCCGCGAGACGAAATCTCGCACACTCTTTACTTTTTCTATAGCGGAAGAAGTGAGCGTTATTATTACGCCAATAATGGAGGGAAAAAAGGGGGACACTTTTAATCTATACGCAAAATTTGGAGATTGAAAAGGAGGGAATGATGAAAAACCATGAGTGAGGGGATGAAAAACCATGAGTGAGGGAATAAAAAGCCATGAGTGAAGTGATGAAAAACGATGAGTGAGGTATTGAAAAACCATGAGTGAGGGACTGAAAAATCATGAGTGAGGGACTGAAAAACCATGAGTGAGGTACTTAAAAACCATGAGTGAGGTACTTAAAAACCATGAGTGAAGTGATGAAAAACCATGAGTGAGGTTTGAAAAACCATGAATGAGGTTTGAAAAACCATGAGTGAGGTTTGAAAAACCATGAGTGAGGGACTGAAAAACCATGAGTGAGGTTTGAAAAACCATGAGTGAGGTTTGAAAAACCATGAGTGAGGTTTGAAAAACCATGAGTGAGGGACTGAAAAACTTAATTACCTATATTATGCCGTTTTATGGGATAGTAGGTAAAGTACCAATTACGAGATCATTACTAAAAAATCGCATCAGAATATGAGATTTTAATAAATGCGATTTTTTTTTAAATATCAAATTTAATTTTTCATTGAGTATTTAATACGCATCTAGAAATTGATAAATTTTATATTCCACTTCTTACAGCAAATAGTTCAGTAATACCTTAGTCATTACTAGCCCACAGATGATGGTGGGGCCATCGAAGATTAAGTAAGATTCTTAATCTTCGATGACCCCACCATAAATCTTAGATAATTTTGCCAAATAAAATAATCAAAGATAATGGTAATATTAAGATTAAGGGTAAGTTCTTAATTATCGGTCAGTTCCCCATTTTCGGACACGTAAGAAAAAACTATGTAATTATAATTATTTAATTTTTATTTTATTTGGTATCCAAGATACCTGCATGCGGTATCATGGATAACAATAAAAATTAAATAATTATATTATATCGTTTTTTTTACGTGTCCGAAAATTAATAACTTACCCTAGTCAGATTCTTAATCTTCGATGGCCCCACTATAAATCTCTGACAATTTGGCCAAAATGCAATAACCATCGAAATAAAACTTCCAGAAATAAAACCACCGACGGCTATATTCCAATTGTGAGCAAAATTCGAAACAGCACCGCATAAATTGACTCGCATTGTCCCGGTATTGGCTGGCTGCAATGAGCAATAGGAGCAAATAAGAAATTGGCTCTATTTATTGCGACCTCCTGAAAATATATAGTAGCGACCGTTTTACTGAACAAAATCGCACTGAAAGACCTGCTGAGAATTGAAGAAAAGACCCCTTTAAATTCACCCGAGAAAATATTTGATTTTGGAAATCGTATGTCAGATGCAAGAAAGTGACTTGGGAAAATGATATATAGTTTAGATTTAGGATCCAGTGAAAGGAGTCACATTATATTGCCGAGATATGAAATATTTATGAAGGATAAAAAGATATTCAACAAATTCAGAAATTTATCTGAAATTCTGAATTACATGAAAAAAAAATTCAATAAATTATGTACCAATTCAATAAAGTATCGACAAAATTCAATAATTTATCGACAAAATTCAATAAATTATCGGCATAATTCTATAAATTGTCGACAAAATTCAATAAATTATCGACAAAATTCAGTAAATTATCGACAAAATTCAGTAAATTATCGACAAAATTCAGTAAATTATCGACAAAATTCAATAAATGATCGACAAAATTCAATAAACCATCGACGACATTCAATAAATTATCGCCAAAATTTAACGAATTATCGACAAAATTCAATAAATTATCGACAAAATTCAATAAATGTTCGACAAAATTCAAAAATTATCGACAAAATTCAATATATTATCGACAAAATTCAATATATTATCG
>CANNZV010005928.1:0-22236 GCA_947561585.1 Caprella mutica | reverse complement strand
CAATGTTGTCCCGTCTTTTCACAATGTTGTCCCGTCTTTTAACAATGTTGTCCCGTCTTCTTACAATGTTGTCCCATATTTTCGAAATGATGGTTCATCTTTTTACAATGTTGGTCCATATGTTTACAATGTTCTTCCGTCTTTTCACAATGTTGTCCCGTCTTTTCACAATGTTGTCCCGTCTTTTCACAATGTTGTCCCGTCTTTTCACAATGTTGGCTCGTCTTTTCACAATGTTTTTCCAATGTTGTCTCAAGACTGTCACGTGAAGTACAATGTTGGGCTATTATTGCAATTATATTCCTAGCTTATTCTGCACAATGAGACTGCAAAAATTCTCATCCGGCAACTTGTTTCCTCAAGGTTAACGGCACGCGAACGAACACACGCACACGCACATATACACGCACACGCATAGCAGATATGTGCATTAATGCAGGTACCATCATCGCCATAGTAGATAGCATTCTCACTAGGGCAAGTTACGAATTATCGGTCGGTTTCACGTCTTCGGTCATATTAGAAAAGCTATATAATAATAATTTAATTTTCATTTTAATTGGTATCTATGATACATATCAATAAAAATAAGAAAATTAAATGATACCTGCAAGTATCATGGATACCAATAAAAATAAAAATTGATCAATTATTATTATATCGTATTTTCTTATAGACGGAAGATGTGAAACTGATTGATAATTCGTAACTTACCCTAGTAAGAACTAAAATATATATTTGAAGTATGGCTGAATGAGAATTTCCATTCTATTGAAAGTAGATTTATTTGAATGAAATGTTTTGGTAAAATGTTTTATTTGCGAATGCTTTTGAATAGTATTGTCACAGGAAAACCTCAGTTATTTATTATTGTATTTAATGAATAGATCTTTATTGGGTCTTAAGGAATTAGAATAGATTTTAAGGAGTCAATAAATATACCTTTTAAAAAATGATATTTTCTGAATAATATGAAAATATTTAGAGATTATCAATTGAACTGCTTAGATTATTTTAAATTCAATTGTTAGATATTGTCATATAGATATCATTAAAGTTTTGCTAAATAGGAGGTGATAGCTAATGTATGGAATTATAGTTCAACATTGGAGGAAAAAATACTATGTAGATGTACTATCAGAGGAAAAAATACTATGAAGATGTACTATCAGAGAAAAAAATAATATAAAGATGTACTATCAGAGGAAAAAGTACTATGAAGATGTACTATCAGAGGAAAAAATACTATGAAGATGTACTATCAGAGAAAAAAATAATATAAAGATGTACTATCAGAGGAAAAAGTACTATGAAGATGTACTATCAGAGGAAAAAATACTATGAAGATGTACTATCAGAGAAAAAAATAATATGAAGATGTACTATCAGAGGAAAAAGTACTATGAAGATGTACTATCAGAGGAAAAAATACTATGAAGATGTACCTACTGTCAGAGGAAAAAATACTATGAAGATGAACTATCAGAGGAAAAAATACTATGAAGATGTACTATCAGAGGAAAAAATACTATGAAGATGTACTATCAGAGGAAAAAATACTATTAAGATGTACTATCAGAGGAAAAAATACTATGAAGATGTACTATCAGAGGTAAAAATACTATGTAGATGTACTATCAGAGGAAAAAATACTATGAAGATGTACTATCAGAGGAAAAAATACTATGAAGATGTACTATCAGAGGAAAAAATACTATTAAGATGTACTATCAGAGGAAAAAATACTATGAAGATGTACTATCAGAGGAAAAAATACTATGAAGATGTACTATCAGAGGAAAAAATACTATTAAGATGTACTATCAGAGGAAAAAATACTATGAAGATGTACTATCAGAGGTAAAAATACTATGTAGATGTACTATCAGAGGATAAAATACTATGAAGATGTACTATCAGAGGAAAAAATACTATGAAGATGTACTATCAGAGGAAAAATACTATGAAGATGTACTATCAGAGGAAAAAATAGAGTTATTCATATTTCACCTTGCGCATATTAATTAAAGTTCTAATTATTAATAATATTGACTTTCTTGATCGTTGATGGAAAGTGTCAATGTGAAAATAAATGATCCTATATACATTTTCTGTCATAGAATCATCAGTTCACCATCAATAAGACATAGTATTTTCTGTTGATTTTCCTTGGTTGAGAAGTGTCTATTCATGCAGTGGTAAGATATTTCCCTCTGCGGTGACTGGTGAAAAAAAATAACAATGTAACATTAGCTCTATAGATTTAAATCACTTATTCAATTAGTAGTGTATTTATGTCCTATATCTATTTCATTGATTCATCAATATTCATCTATATCATTTAACATTCATAAGGTTTTTTATATATTATATTCCTTTTATTTATTAAACCTTAATAGATCCATCAAAGAAGTAAAAAAAAATTATGTACCTATCTCTTCTCCATTTAGTTTCTAGTCTTTTTTTTACTCTAGATCTTTAACACACATTTCAATTTCTTGTTAGCCAACCCTTCTCACATCTCTCATCTGTTTCTTGTATATAAAAAAATAATTACCGGAAACATACACTTACCAAGAAGTACCAATTCAACTGTAACCTGAGCATATGTGATACGAAGATTTGGTCCTACTAATGTATCCTAAGCTACCTTAATTAGGTACTCTAATCTTGATGCTATCCTCTGCTAGTTTAACACTAGACTATTTATACTAGTGTTATATCTTAGCCTAGAGACTAGTGTACTAGACAGCGGACTCTAGTAGGAATCCAACACTAGTTTTTAATAGTTCTCATGCAAGATTGTAGGATGGACCAGTCAGTTGCTTGCCTGGTACTGTGGTGGAATTTCACAGAAGGGAAGTTGCGCAATGGGTCCCTTTCCAGGAATCTGTCAGTTCAGAGCGGCGAACCGTCAGTTGGATAATTTTTCCTCAAGTAGAGAGTTTGCAGAAGGCTGTGATTTGCATTCTTACTTTTCACTTGTTTCCGACCTCAGTTTTCTGTCTGTTGGTGTAAAGTAACCTATTTATTATTAGTGTGCTATCTGTAGAATTGGTTAGATATTTCATAGTCTATGGTAATAAATAATCTAGTCACATTTTTTTAATGAAATGGGAACATAGTTTCTTTAGAAATTACATACTTGAATAGGATGAAGATCAAGGATTTAGTCTTTGATTAATGCAAACAATGCTATTTTTGGTATCTGCATCACACCTATATAGTATGTATCCATTGTTCTGTTAAACACATTGCTATTTCTTTGTTGCAGTTATGTTAATTAGCTTAACAATTGCAAGGTCTTTTTGAATCTTGCACTGCAGATGTCTTTGCATTTGCCACCTGCCTTTCTTAGTAGGTACACATCTGCCTGGTACAGATTGATGGGTAGGATAGTGCGATCTAAATTGATACCCTGTCGTAAAATTGCAGTGGGAAATTTAATGGTAGGATTTGAAAAACAATCTAGTACTCGAAGTTCTACTGAAATGATGTCCAAAACAGTCCAGTAGTGTGAATACAAATGAAATGATGTCCAAGACAATCCAGTACTGTAAGTACTACTGAAATGATGACCAAATCAATCCAGTACATAGCTAGTACTTAGAAACTAATGACTTTAACCAATCTGTTTCTGTATTTTTCTGTCCCTTACTCTAGTTCAATTCCTAATTACAATTAATTTAATAGGCATTTCATATTACTTATTAACGAAAAATTTCCATTTTTATCTGATGTAATCATAACTAATCCAGCTCCTGATACAAACTATATAAATTTATGACAAAATATATTGGCTGAATGACCCCGGCAATTTTCTATTCTGTCGTTTTTATCTCGAGTAACGTAATTAGTTTCAAATGCTACAAAATTATGCTGGCGAAATATATATTTATAACTCTTACCTCAATTTATTTCCCCACGAATATTCGAATATCAAAGGATTGAATTCTTCAAATGACTCAGGTTAGATCTCCAGTTTTGTATCAGTCAAGCCTCATTTTTTCCTTGTTTCGCCTATACAAACATTTATCTTTTTCCCTCAGTCTTTTCGTTTTATTTCTTCATTAAGCATTGGATTAGCCTCTGTGATTATTGGGGCATAATTTGAAAATAAAATGCTGTGTCTAAAAGATTCGTTCGGTGTTTTAATCCCTGGCCTTTGAAGCTTGTTTCGTCTGATTTGGAAAAGCGATCTCGGTGTTCAGAATTCGAAAGGACTTTGTTGTTGGAAAGAAGATTAGTGGTGATTAGTCGTGTTAAAAACCTTATAAATTGACGTGTGTGTTAAAACCCTTTTAAATTGACGTGTGTGTTAAAATCCTTATAAATTGACGTGTGTGTTAAAACCCTTATAAATTGACGTGTGTGTTAAAACCCTTTTAAATTGACGTGTGTGTTAAAATCCTTATAAATTGACGTGTGTGTTAAAACCCTTATAAATTGACGTGTGTGTTAAAAACCTTATAAATTGACGTGTGTGTTAAAACCCTTATAAATTGATGTGTGTGTTAAAACCCTTATAAATTGACGTGTGTGTTAAAACCCTTATAAATTGATGTGTGTGTTAAAACCCTCATAAATTGACGTGTGTGTTAAAACCCTTATAAATTGACGTGTGTGTTAAAACCCTTATAAATTGATGTGTGTGTTAAAACCCTCATAAATTGACGTGTGTGTTAAAACCCTTATAAATTGATGTGTGTGTTAAAACCCTTAAAATTGACGTGTGTGTTAAAACCCTCATAAATTGACGTGTGTGTTAAAACCCTTATAAATTGACGTGTGTGTTAAAACCCTTATAAATTGATGTGTGTGTTAAAACCCTCATAAATTGACGTGTGTGTTAAAACCCTTATAAATTGATGTGTGTGTTAAAAACCTTATAAATTGACGTGTGTGTTAAAACCCTTATAAATTGATGTGTGTGTTAAAACCCTTAAAATTGACGTGTGTGTTAAAACCCTTATAAATTGATGTGTGTGTTAAAACCCTTATAAATTGATGTGTGTGTTAAAACCCTCATAAATTGACGTGTGTGTTAAAACCCTTATAAATTGACGTGTGTGTTAAAACCCTTATAAATTGATGTGTGTGTTAAAACCCTTATAAATTGACGTGTGTGTTAAAACCCTTAAAATTGACGTGTGTGTTAAAACCCTTATAAATTGATGTGTGTGTTAAAACCCTTATAAATTGATGTGTGTGTTAAAACCCTCATAAATTGACGTGTGTGTTAAAACCCTTATAAATTGATGTGTGTGTTAAAACCCTTATAAATTGATGTGTGTGTTAAAACCCTTATAAATTGATGTGTGTGTTAAAACCCTCATAAATTGACGTGTGTGTTAAAACCCTTATAAATTGATGTGTGTGTTAAAACCCTTATAAATTGACGTGTGTGTTAAAACCCTTATAAATTGACGTGTGTGTTAAAAACCTTATAAATTGACGTGTGTGTTAAAACCCTTATAAATTGATGTGTGTGTTAAAACCCTTATAAATTGACGTGTGTGTTAAAACCCTTATAAATTGATGTGTGTGTTAAAACCCTCATAAATTGACGTGTGTGTTAAAACCCTTATAAATTGACGTGTGTGTTAAAACCCTTATAAATTGATGTGTGTGTTAAAAACCTTATAAATTGACGTGTGTGTTAAAAACCTTATAAATTGACGTGTGTGTTAAAACCCTTAAAATTGACGTGTGTGTTAAAACCCTCATAAATTGACGTGTGTGTTAAAACCCTTATAAATTGATGTGTGTGTTAAAACCCTTAAAATTGACGTGTGTGTTAAAACCCTCATAAATTGACGTGTGTGTTAAAACCCTTATAAATTGACGTGTGTGTTAAAACCCTTATAAATTGATGTGTGTGTTAAAACCCTCATAAATTGACGTGTGTGTTAAAACCCTTATAAATTGATGTGTGTGTTAAAAACCTTATAAATTGACGTGTGTGTTAAAACCCTTATAAATTGATGTGTGTGTTAAAACCCTTAAAATTGACGTGTGTGTTAAAACCCTTATAAATTGATGTGTGTGTTAAAACCCTTATAAATTGATGTGTGTGTTAAAACCCTCATAAATTGACGTGTGTGTTAAAACCCTTATAAATTGACGTGTGTGTTAAAACCCTTATAAATTGATGTGTGTGTTAAAACCCTTATAAATTGACGTGTGTGTTAAAACCCTTAAAATTGACGTGTGTGTTAAAACCCTTATAAATTGATGTGTGTGTTAAAACCCTTATAAATTGATGTGTGTGTTAAAACCCTCATAAATTGACGTGTGTGTTAAAACCCTCATAAATTGACGTGTGTGTTAAAACCCTTATAAATTGACGTGTGTGTTAAAACCCTTATAAATTGATGTGTGTGTTAAAACCCTCATAAATTGACGTGTGTGTTAAAACCCTTATAAATTGATGTGTGTGTTAAAAACCTTATAAATTGACGTGTGTGTTAAAAACCTTATAAATTGACGTGTGTGTTAAAACCCTTATAAATTGATGTGTGTGTTAAAACCCTTATAAATTGACGTGTGTGTTAAAACCCTTATAAATTGATGTGTGTGTTAAAACCCTCATAAATTGACGTGTGTGTTAAAACCCTTATAAATTGATGTGTGTGTTAAAACCCTCATAAATTGACGTGTGTGTTAAAACCCTTATAAATTGACGTGTGTGTTAAAAACCTTATAAATTGACGTGTGTGTTAAAACCCTTATAAATTGACGTGTGTGTTAAAACCCTTATAAATTGATGTGTGTGTTAAAACCCTCATAAATTGACGTGTGTGTTAAAACCCTTATAAATTGATGTGTGTGTTAAAAACCTTATAAATTGACGTGTGTGTTAAAACCCTTATAAATTGATGTGTGTGTTAAAACCCTTAAAATTGACGTGTGTGTTAAAACCCTTATAAATTGATGTGTGTGTTAAAACCCTTATAAATTGATGTGTAAGTTAAAACACTTATAAATTGACGTGTCTGTTAAAACCCTCTAAATTGATATCTATTTGTGGACATACTGACTGACTGATATGGTGTGGTAAAACTAATTAAAATATAAGGAAATATTTGTCACAGTAGGTTTGTTTCCCTATGCGTTTCAGTGCGTGTTCCTATGTTGTCTCTGTGTGTGGCAGTCACTTCCACTGAATTCCAGCCACGGACTGCATGAACTCAAGGACTGTAATGCAGACACCGAAATTAACCGTGCCTCCTGTTAGACGTGGCCTGAACATTGATGGTAAATATTTTACAGGGAAACGGGGATGGGATATTGTGTCCTACATAGTGCTGTAGTGTCCTACATAGGCTGTAGTGTCCTACATAGGCTGTAGTGTCCTACATAGTGCTGTAGTGTCCTACATAGTGCTGTAGTGTCCTACATAGGCTGTAGTGTCCTACAGTGTGTTGTAGTGTCCTACAGTGTGTTGTAGTGTCCTACAGTGTATTGTAGTGTCCTAGTTAATAGTTTCCCAAGCTTATAGTTAGTTATTTTTCATTATTTAAACATCATTCTTTCTTTCTACTCAGTTTTAGATGGTAAATTTTGGTCTATTCTTGTGTTTAACCTTTCCGTAAAAGGGTAAAATTTTGACATGATGAACTTAATTACCTTATTAAAGTACATAATGTGGAATAATATTGTTTCAGCCTAACCATGTTTCTACTAATATTTTTTTCACCTCGAGTCTACTACTCTCTTCAGTATTTGCTGCACTAAAAATAACTCTAGTTATTTGAAAGCATTTTCTATTTCACTTGCATTTACCTTCCCTCTGGAATTAAATTTCTCGAATATTATTTTTGTAAATGTAATTTTGAGAAGCGTTGGGAACAGCGCTGCCTACTTAACGTCTTTTTCGTGCTTTTTTTCGCAGGAAGCCGTAATATGTGCGGTGGTGTTTTGCGCGCGCTTTTTTCTCAGCTATAATTTCTTACCTGCGGCTCCACGTACTTATGTACATTGCAATGCTAATTATGTAAGCTGTGCAGGTATATTAGAGCAACAAAGTATCGATACACCTAGTCAATTATGTTAAAAAACGGTGTGGGAAATTTGTCTGAAAGTTATATCAATGATATCCCAGGCAAGAAGTATTTATTACTGGGATATTGAAGGAATATCCCAGGGCAGAATGATTAATCCCTTGGATATCAAGGGATTATTCCAGGCAAGAAGAATTTATTCCTAAGATAATAAGGAATATCCCAGGAAAGAAGGATTTATTCCTGCGGTATTCCCTTAATACTCCAGGAATAAATCCTTCTTGTCTGGGATATATTATGTATGAGTATTATGTATGAATATGAAGTATTTTTTGCAATGATTAACATTAGAAATGTTTGAAGGGGTGAATTTGGCGGCAGTATAATGGCAGGCCGAGAGTAGTAGTTGTTTTTGACGTAAGAGAGTTGCATTGCGTGTTTTGCGTAGCGCATTCCATAGCTGTCGCCAGCGTGATCTTTTCGCTGATGTTTCGCTGAGGTGACCTTCACTGACGCTTACTTCATCTCTCTAAAATGAGTGAGGAGCATAATTTCGGTGATAAATATTCTTTTTTGATTGTAATACAAATTAATTTGATAAAAATATATATGTAGGGTAAGTTACGAATTATCGATCTGTTCCACATCTTCGGTCATATAAGAATAAACGATACGATAATAATACAAATTAAATAATGATGTATAGTTTTTGTCTTATGTGACCGAAGATGTGGAAATGACCGATAATTCCTAACTTACCCTATTTTAAAAAGTATTTAAATTAATAGTTTTGTGTCTCTTTGAGGTACTCTATACTTTATATCTAAATAGAGTGAGCGGTGAACATATTTAAATATATGTCATATCAGAGTTAGTAGTTAACACTTTGTTCACTGGTTCACTGTTACCAGAGTTAGTAGTTAACACTGTGTTCACTGGTTCACTGTTACCAGAGTTAGTAGTTAACACTGTGTTCACTGGTTCACTGTTACCAGAGTTAGTAGTTAACACTGTGTTCACTGGTTCACTGTTACCAGAGTTAGTAGTTAACACTGTGTTCACTGGTTCACTGTTAACAGAGTTAGTAGTTAACACGGTTCTCTATTCTTTTTTCCGGTACTGTTATTGGTTGTCCTTGAATTGCCCTACACTCCAGTACGCGTATCCTACAGCTTTTAGTGTGTATACATGTATGTATGATTGTGTGTTTACATGCATGTGTGCGTATACATGTATGTATGATAGTGTGTATAGATGTATGCGTGATAGTGTGTATACTCTGTACACACATATCAGCTATCGGATTAATGTTTATTTGTATACATATTACATTCCCCATTTATTTATTTTTTCACTGTAATTCAAAAGATTTTACAAACGGTTGTATGCTATTTGAAGTAGCTTTTCTACATCCACAAGTTGTTGTAAATGACTTTGTGATCAGTTTTCTAACATTTCTTTCTTGAAGTCCCTTGTATTTCTTTTTCCTTTTGCGAGAAATTCCCTGTTTACCGTGAAGTAACTCGTTAGCTAACGAAGAAACCTATCAAAGTTATTATATATCTTATTCGTTATCATTTAATGTCGATAATTTATGATGCAATTTGTATCGCTGACATTTAATAATATGTATTAATTTAATAACTAACTTCCTTCCAACTATCAACTCGTGTATTACAAAGGAAGTGAATATATATTGCTTTCTTATATTGCTAATCATATGAATGGAAATTATTCTTTTATCATTTCAGACATATTATTTGTCCATTAGACTTTTTTGTTTTAAATTTTTGTTTAAAACTTTGAATTTCAGAAATAATCTTTGGTTTATTTTTCCGATTTTTTTTTTAAATTATCGTTATGATTAATGAGCACTATTTTTACCTCATAAAATAATGTAGAAAGTAAGTCAAATGTTCGAAGCAAAGTCCGTAGACTTAAAACAAGAATGCTAACTTCGGAATGTGCCGGGCAATGTTTGAATCAATATCTGGATTGTGCTTGAAACCTTTATGCTATTATAAATTTTTCATAATAATTAATTAAAATAACAGTTAGATATCTATTTTCCAAATACATTCTTTTTTAGACTCTCAATAATAATAATATTATTTTCATAATGTTTAATTAATATAATAATTATGTATCTTCTTATAAAATTCATTCTTTATTAGACTTACAATAATAATACAATTTTTATAATTATTAATTAATATAATAATTATATATCTATTCACAAATATATATATATATTTATAAATATCTAGTATTTCTTTTATGATATATTTATACTTTTTTTTATTCATTGTAAGCGTTAATATAGTTATTAATAAATTACAGTGAGAATAATATGTGATAATAATTAAATATACTTTTTAAAACAATACTATAATAATTAGTTTTATATATTTTAAACAGTTTTGTCAAATTTAGAATCGCATGGTTTAAATAATTTTTTATCCGTTTATAATAAAAAAATATTGTATTTTGCATGCAGAAAAATCATAATGTGTGCATACTAATAAATTTAATATTCATTTGAAATACGAAAACGAATATCCAATTTTATTCATTTTTGTTGCCTTTCAATTTTCGAAATAAATGTTTCATTTTTGTTTGTTTTTCATTCCAATCGAACACCTCGAGTGAATAAATTCTTTTCACATCTCTGATAAGCATTAATTCTTTCCGTAAAGTTTGTGATGCATTTTACACGCATGAATTTTTTTTCTATCGTTTTTCAATCGACTGAATGTTAGTCTGAATAAATTTCAATATATTTGCTATTTTTATTTTACTTTAATTCAATAATAGAAAGAGGTGATAATTTTTTTCTAATTTATTGTTTATAAAATATTTCTAATTTGATAAATAGTAGACAGCTTACTTATAAAAATGATAATTTTTCTTTATTCATTTTTAGTTATCAAACTCATTTTATTATTCATATAAAGCGTCACTATTCATTAGTAGGTCAATGTACGCTCAATGTGCGTATTCATTTAATTCAAAGGAGACATAAAAATATCAATATAAACATAATTGAATATTTCATTTATACATCATGTTAATATTTTTTATTAAAAATGAGTAAAAACAGCCCAATTTCTACATTTTAATCACGTAACCTATGCCCTATATAATAATCATACTCTATAGGTACACACACAAGTACCTCTATAAACACTTTTACTACACACACTGAGGAAGAACTTTCTCTCCGAGTGTGTACGTGTCAGTTGAACCTTGACACACATACACACTGAAGTGTACACACGCTGCTGTGTACGTACAGGGCTTTCATTTCTTGGCACTATGATCAGCCTACTGCCAAACTGTGCTATAATAACTTCTATTGATTTGTTTAGTCAATGGGGGAGTAGAAAATGTTTGTAAGAGTGACATTTATTAGTGAAAACTATCTTGAAGGTTGATGTTCAGTCGAAAATTAAAATTATGTTGGTAAATAAAGGAAATTTTTGATTAGTAAATAAATGAAATTAAATTTTTTGTTGATAAATAAATATAATATTCAATAGTAAATAAATTTTATTTTTATTTGTAAATAAATTTAATTCTTATTTTATAATATTTATTGGACAGTATTGTTCATTATATAGGCAAATAAATTAGAATTTACTTAGCTATTGATAAATTATTCGTAATTTTATACACAAATAAATAAAAAATTATAATTTAATATGAAAGTGAATGAAATTTCCAAGTTTAAATATATGAGTTTTCCTGAGAAAATTGTTATTACTCATAACTGTAACTAAATGGTATGAGATAATTTAGATTGCTATTTACTCAGTATGTTTATTCAGTTGCTATCTATACTATATATATATTAGTCTGTCTGCCTCTCCTATACATCAGAAATATATAAGCTGTCTAGTCTGCATTTCATATTTTGAAATGCATTGCAAATGCGTATAATTAAAGTTTATCAGGTTAATTAAGGAACAAATTATTCAACCTTACGTAAAATTTAAATAACAGGTCATTTCCTAAAAAAATGCACATATTTCTGCCTAATAAAAAGCCATTCCTGTTATTCTATTATTTTCAGGAGTACGTCTGTAGTTAATTAATGCGGGGGGAAATTAAGCGAATTTTGGTTCAGTGGTCGTTAAAATTCAAACCAAAATATTAGGTAACCGCTCAATTACCAGACACTCGCAGTACTCGGAAAGTGGACATTTGTATTGTTTTATATATTTCAGGTTGACTTATTTGGACCTACAATAACACCCACTTTCCGAACCTGTTAAGTGTCCGAGTATTGCTACATTACTCTAATTGTACGTTAATAGTGTGAATAATTATTCTGAATTAATTTCAACTTGTTAATTTCAACATGTTAATTTCAACATGTTAATTTCAACATGTTAATTTTAACATGTTAATTTTAACATGTTAATTTTAACATGTCAATTTTAACATGTCAATTTCAACATGTCAATTTCAACATGTTAATTTTAACATGTTAATTTTAACATATTAATTTTAACATGTTAATTTTAACATGTTAATTTTAACATGTCAATTTTAACATGTTAATTTTAACATGTCAATTTTAACATGTTAATTTTAACATGTTAGTTTCAACATGTTAATTTTAACATGTTAATTTTAACATGTCAATTTCAACATGTTAATTTTAACATGTTAATTTCAACATGCTAATTCTAACATGTCAATTCTAACATGTCAATTTTAACATGTCAATTTTAACATGTTAATTCTAACATTTCAATTTTAACATGTCAATTTTTACATGTTAATTTTAACATGTTAATTTTAACATGTTAATTCTAACATGTTAATTTTAGCATGTTAATTTCAAAATATCAATTTTAACATGTTATTTTTAATACATTAATTTCCTCAGGCTGGCACTAATATTAATGCAGTGAGTTAATTTCACACCATCACAACAGTGCGTCCTTTGTTCATTGCTTGGTAACTTGCCTTTGTATCTGAGTGGTAATAATACCAGAGGGATAAACTCCTTTGTGGATTGGGCACCTCAAAGGCTCTGATTTAATGGAATAGGCTAAGTTACGAGTTATCGGTCAACTACACATTTATATGTACTTTATCATTATTTAATTTTTATTATACTTTATTTTTATCACCTAAAATAGTGAAACTCTCCGATAATATTGTATATGTATGTACTATGTATATTATATTAGATATACAATTTTATATATAATATTATTCATGTATTAATGGAAATAATTAAACAAATTGATTGAGATCAGAGAAGTTGTAAATCATAAAATGTGATGTTGATATTTTACTTTTAAGTTTATTAGTATATTCAATTCTAATTCTGTTGTGAAATTTATTTTAAATGTATTAAATTTTACTGTTATTAATAGTATATTGAAGTGAATTGATAATATATTTAATTTTATACTGTTATTAATACTATACTTAAGTGTATAATATTGTAAATGTACTCTCTTTTTATACTGATAATAATACTATACTGAAGTGTATCAACGTGCCCCTTCAGTCTCCTTACAAAACTAATGTTTCTTTCAATACTAGTTTATTCCATTCCTTACGTAGTGAAATAGTTATGCCTAACAGTCTAATTTGTTCTTATTTCCCAGGAGAAGTTTAACGCTACCACCCAATGGTAGCAAGTATATTACTTTCTGCCTAATGTATTCAAATTGCCATTCGAATTGAGCTAAAACTTATTATATTTGATTTAGAAGTGATAGTTTGGGCAAGAAAATGGCCAGTTAAAATGGCATGGTACCAACATTAAGGTTTATCAATATGAGGAAAATGTGTTTGAAATTATTCGCATGTATTTGATCTCTATTTTAAACAGTTTATATTTTCTAAATTAGTTTCTACTTAACTGTTTATAATAATGGAGTTAATAACCACACCCAAAGTATGAATAAACCTGTCTTTAATTACCTACATATTTGCCCAATAGGTAACTGGTTTGTATAACCTGTTTATATCATTTGTTATTCCTAGATTAAGCATTGCAATTGATATGTCTAGCGCAATGCTTGGTGCTATTTAATAGCTTCCAAATGAATGAGTAATACTGCTATAGTGCCATTTGGCTGTTATTCACTGGGACGCTATTTAATTGCTATTTAGTTAACGCTATTCGTATAGTTAGGATTGGTATTGAATTTACAGTTGTATCTAATAAATGAAGTGTAAAACAATATATTTTGCCATATTCTTCCTGTCTAAACACTCCAAATTCTTGTATCCAATTCATATTTCATATAGTTTACATTGAATTAATTTCGTAGCTTTTAATTTCAATTTGCATTTTAAGATAACTCTACACAAGTTTTAAATCAAGTCTTAGTTCGGCTCTCTCAAACATCTCTTTAACATTCCGCAAAATCTGGTTTGGTTAGAGCGATGTATTGAAGGTTAGAGTCTAACTCAATGGAGTCTATACCTTATAAGGCGTACCTCTGAGTGAAGTAGGCTATAACTGGTGTAATAACTAATTCTTACTTTCTAGGCTTCCTACCATTTTCTAATTATCAATATTATGATCAGTGCGACGTCTGTCTGTCTGTCTGTCACATTAAAGCTTAAAACGGCTATAAAAATTATTCTGATAATTAATCGATAACTAAATTTTATGTCAATAACTAAATTTTATTTAGTTAAAAATATTCGGGAAAAATGAATATTATTGTTTCATAATATGAACTTTCAGTTTTCATTAAATTGATGTATCAAAAATGCTATAATTTTTTATGGCACGAATACACTAGTATTCTTTAAGATAGGCAGTTAGTGCAAATGATTTTTATTATTCAGTGTCTTAATAAGGAATTTGAACCTGTGTGTAGGAAGGTAGCTTGAAAGCAATAGTATGAGAAAAACAATTGGGAAAGAATTAACACGGAAACAATTATTCGCTATTTCTTTTATCAATAAATAAGTAACTATGCGAATTTTCATGCATTACTCTGTTTAGAATTAGTAATTATTTTTAACATTAGAACTAACAAGCAGTCAATTTGACTGTTTTTACTATTCAAACATTTGTATCTCATAAATAATCAATGGTAGATACTTGATTTTTTTTTAAATAAGGAGAAATTTCCCATTTCAAGTATCTACCAATAATAATTTATGAGATACAAGTTTTTGAGAAGTAAGAACCAGTGAAATCGACTGCTCGGTGGTTATGAAGCTACTCTCTAAATACCGAATGAGTGTGACCATGACACGCATCACCTGCATCTTTTACTAACCTGTTTGTTGAAGGTTCTGTGAATCTGTTACAGTATTTAACCGGAAACAACATCTGCACTATATACTATATAGTGGCTATAGTGCGCACTGTAGGGTGAGTTACGAATTATCGGTCGGTTTCAAATTTTCGGTCATATAACGAGAAACGATGTAATGATTATTATTTAATTTTATGTAATCATATAAGAAAAAACGATCATAATATTTTTTAATTTTATATTATTATTTAAGAAAAGAACGATATAATAATTATTATTTAATTGTAATTGGTATCCATGATACCTGCAGGTATCATGGATACCAATTACAATTAAATTATCGATTTATTATATATCTTTTTTTTTCATGTGAAACCGACCGATAATTCATTACATATCCTACATGCTTATCACCTAATTGTTTATTTCCCCGTACACTAGTATTTATAATAGTATTTATACTGTTATGCTGGTGCACTAGTGAGTCTTAACCTTCAGAACCTGTTTGGAACGACACCATAGAACGACATTGTGCATCCTGATGAGCGTTCTATTCTGTTTGGCGCTCATGGGACGAGTTTGGGACTTGCGTTCTATATTCATAGATAATAGATTAAGAGTTACGGGGACGTTAAATGTTAGACCTACTTTCGGCCTACCATTTCACTGCAGTAATGGTCATTCGGATATTAATTTGATGGCATCCATTGGTGGTTTGTATGTAGTATATAATGTATTTACAATATAATTTTATAAAGCTTCACAATGTTTTGATTAATGTGTTTAAAAGGCTTTGTTTATTAATTCATTTAAGTATCTACCTATTTTTATAATACATTATAGTATTTCATTTGCAATTTAGAATTTTAGATTGCCTTTATTACAATTTAATAAATATTAATTTAATGAAGCAATTGAATCATGCGTTATGGAAGAGATATTATTAAAGAAAAATATGCCAAATGAAATTTATTTACAGTGACATACTTAACACAAAATATAATTGAAGAAACTAATGTAGAATTTAGGAAAACAAATTTAATTTGACTTAGTTTCGCGTCACATATGAGTTATGACCCTAGCGAAGAAAAAAAAATTGTAAGAAATTTTTATTTAACAGTATTGAAATCAAATATCTTATTTTTAATAGTAAAATATCCTTATTAAACAGAAAAATGAGTAGAATATTTGTAAAGCGTTGTTCTAGATTGTTTCACCGGTTTATTACTCTGAAATGACATCAGAAACTTGGAAATAGATTAACCGTTTCGTTCTGTGATTTCTTTGTGAAATAGTCCGATAGAAAATCTATTCCTTTGACGAATTTGAAGCGCGTGAAATATGATGTCTGATATTGAAGCCTTTGATCGCAGATCTGCCTAATTTGGTCCTTAATGCCCCGTGTGATAAGGGCTAAAATAGCTCCGAGACACTAGAGTCGTCTCGATAGCTGTAATGAAAGTAATGATGATATTAACTTGTGACGTCACAGATAAATAGCCAGAGTGTGATACAAGAAATGTCCGTCTGGAGAAATTTGGGCCAATTTTATGTTGATTAAAGGGGAATAATGTGATTAAAGGGGAATAATGTGATTAAAGGGGGAAAATGTGATTAAAGGGGGAAATGTGATTAAAATCCAATTTTATGTTGATTAAAGGGGAATAATGTGATTAAAGGGGAATAATGTGATTAAAGGGGAAAATGTGATTAAAGGGGGAAATGTGATTAAAATCCAATTTTATGTTGATTAAAGGGGAATAATGTGATTACAGGGTAATAATGTGATTAAAGGGGAATAATGTGATTAAAGGGGAAAATGTGATTACAGGGGAATAATGTGATTACAGGGGAAAATGTGATTACAGGGGAATAATGTGATTAAAGGGGAATAATATGATTAAAGAGGAATAATGTGATTACAGGGAAATAATATGATAAAAGGGGAATAATGTGATTAAAGAGGAATAATGTGATTACAAGGGAATAGTGTGATTAAAGGGAAAAGGTGATTAAAGGGGAATAATGTGATTAAAGGGGAATAATATGATTAAAGGGGAATAATGTGATTACAGGGGAAAATGTGATTACAGGGGAATAATGTGATTACAGGGGAAAATGTGATTACAGGGGAATAATGTGATTAAAGGGGAAAATGTGATTACAGGGGAATAATGTGATTACAGGGGAAAATGTGATTACAGGGGAATAATGTGATTAAAGGGGAATAATATGATTAAAGGGGAAAATGTGATTACAGGGGAATAATGTGATTAAAGGGGAATAATGTGATTACAGGAAAATAATATGATAAAAGGGGAATAATATGATTAAAGGAGAATAATATGATTAAAGGGGAAAATGTGATTAAAGGGGAAAAGGTGATTAAAGGGGAATAATGTGATTAAAGGAAAAAAATGTGATTAACTGGGAAAAATGTGATTATAGGGAAAAATCTGGATAGTGATTAAAGGGGAAATAAGAGGATAATTATTAAAAGGGATAGTTTTTTTAAAGAATATTCATAAAAATCGCTTCATAGGAAAAAAATTGTTTTGAAATATTTTTTTGTATATAATATTTTCAAATCCTATAGTATATCACAGCTTTATGATTATATCTTCAGGTTACTTTTACATTATAATGCAGTCTATTGGTATCAAAGCAAAATCTGCATGGTAAGTGAATTTATCGTGCTTTATCGTACCGTTCATATGTCAGGATTGAGTAGATTTCGATGTTAGAATTCGGGTCACAAACGCTAAATCTGGTGACTTATGGTCAGATTGACCGGCTCTAGATGAGTCATTTCTCTCAAGGCAAATCAGAAGGAAAAGGCAAATAAATCCCTCGTAATTTTAGCAGTTAATCATATTTAATGGATATATTTATTATCCTTGTTTGGAAAGTTATAGATTGGTAAAAGTGGTTGATTCTGGTCGTCTATTCGTCTTCTTCGTCGGACAGTCTTTTTTGCCATGGCAAGATTTACAAAAGTTTATGTCGTAATCTAGTATAAATAAATTAGCACTCTTATATTGCTGATGTAGAAATTAATGTTGTAGAATATAATTAGAAACTTATCTATAATCTTAAAAATAATTATATGCATAAAAAGTACTTAGTAATGTTCATAGAAAATTGTCATCCATTTTTATTAACATTAAAAAGATCTTTTATGAAAAGTTACATTTAAAACATCTCTCGTAATTATTTAAAAATAGTGATTTTTATTTTCAAATTATATATGGTTGTAATAAATTATTTTACTATTGACAAAATAAACTAATTTATCGATAACATTGTTTGAAAAGAAGGAAACAATTTAAACTTCCATTGATTGGTAACTACTTCAAATTCTCTTTAACAATTTACTAACTCTTTTCCCCGTTTGTTTCAGGTATGTCTACCCACTAGATGTCATTTAAGAATCACATTGATGTCCTCTTCAGTGAGTTATTTTTCTTTTATTTAGATTTTTTTTTATTACATCCAAAAAAAGCTTTATTTATCTTACGGAAATTTGAAATATTTACAAAATGCTGTATTAAAACATGATTCAAAATATACCAAACAAAAAATTTAAAGGACGATGCAGTGGTATATAGATAGAGTTATTTACTGTATTGTCTCCAAAACTTCAAATTTTCATAACATTTGTTGTACTGGTTTCATGAACTGTTGTAATTCGTTTCAAACCATGTTTATAATATTTCTAAACGTTTCGTTCAATTTTAGAAGATAGCGCTAGAGTTATTCTTTACAATTGCTATCACCTCTTCATTTTCCTCTTCCATCCGTGAGTGCAGCCACTGGTGCTTGTGTCCCCTCACATTCCTTGGTAAGTGACTGCATTCACGGAGTAGCTTTTCTGGCTTCAGAGCATTGTCATCAAAAGATGGAGGGAGCCACATTCCTGTTAGAGCACTTCTACGAAGTCTCGTGTATTCATATCTTCTTCGATACTATTTTTTCCGTCCGAATATTAATTTAAATTTAAATTTTTCTTTATTCATTTTAGGAATATGTACTTTAATATATTATTTATTCCACCTAGCTTTACCATGACATTCTTTCTCTAAATATATTTTCAAATTATAAACTTTTCATCATCCGACAACTGAAAGTTTTGGTTACTTCTATTCGAAGGGAATTTTATAGGTGCGACCATATAAATATTTACTTTAGTTTAATCTATCATATGGGAGTCATTTTTCTCTCTCACTGATATATCTTTGTTATCATTCACTTAATAAACGAATCCTACGTAAATTATAGAAAATTGTTAAGTAATATTTTTCTACAAGATGAATTGGATGACACTTTTAGGGTAAGTTACGAATTATCGGTCAGTTCCACATCTCCGGTTATAAGAGAAAAAATGATATAATAATAATTCCATTATTTTATTTTTATTGGGATCCATGATACCAATGAAAAATATAATAATTATTATTATATAGTTTTTCTTCTATGACCGAAGATACAGAACTGGCCGATGATTCGTAACTTAGCCTATTGTTACAATGTCGTTATTTTGCACCACTGTATTCCTACATTTCGAAGGAATTACAAGGAATTAATCCTAGACTGTTCAGTAAATTGCCTCGTGTTTTGGCTCGTTCATTTCCTTAGTAGTTAAAACTAAAGCCTGGGACTTAGATCGAAATGGCCTCAGTAAACCTCAAAGCTGTGAATTTCAATAGTCAAAACTTTGAAGTAATGCTTAATTCGACACAGGGTATGTTCTATATCACCAACTGGGTTTCATATTACCGACCTACTGTTTTTCTTCAATGTTGTACGGTAATGGATGCCAGATCGGTAATGCAGAAATCCCCCTACATTTGACATCATGGACATGTTTCTTCTATTCTCGTGTAGATCACTATATATTTTTGCACTGCAGATCTCCAGTGCGACTCCATACATAATTATTATGTTCTCTAGCAAGGTGTATTTGATCTCAGTTTGTTTTGATGTTTGTTTCAGATGTTTGGTGTATTGGCTGCAAAATAAGAGATTAATTGGTGTGCTGAGAGTAGATTGATTTCAGATGCGATTTATTCGAATAGTTTATTGATTTGAATAGTTTATTGATTTGAATAGTTTATTGATTTGAATAGTTTATTGATTTGAATAGTTTATTGATTTGCTAGTTTATTTTAATTTAGGTAGCTGATTGATTTGAGAGTTTATTAATCTAACTAGTTTATTTTAATTTAGGTACTTTATTGATTTGCTAGTTTATTAATCTAATTAGTTTATTTTAATTTAGGTACTTCATTGATTTGATAGTTTATTAATTTTGCTTGTTTATATATTCAATAGTTTATTGATTTGATTACTTTTCTTAATTTTGATAGCTTGTTGATTTGGCTAGACTATTAATTTGGCTAGCTTGTTTATTTTGCTAGAATATTAATTTGACTAGCTTATTTATTTCGCTAGATTTTTGACTGATTTTTTTTCTATTTAACGTTTTCCTGAATTAAAATGTGTATAAAGTATTTCACTACTCAGGGCTTTCAGAATATTTTTATTTAGCTGTGAAGGCATTCAAAGTTTTGATTTCTTTTGATGTTACCGGGAGTGAAATATTAGCATTTACTTTGGGAGTTGCAACTCTCAGATGACTCTCTGCAACTCGCTACAGAGAGTTAGTTCGTGAGTGCAGTCAAACGAATGTTTTGAGAGTTAGATCTTGGTGTGGCACTTTAAATGTTCTACTGCCACAGTCAAAGTGAACATGCTTAATGTCACTCTAAAATATAAAAACAGGGAGAAGTAATGGATTTTATAGTAAAAAATAGAAGAAATGGGGCAATTCATTCAGTTTTGAATGGGGAACAGTGCAATTCATTCAGTTTTGAATGGGGAACAGTGCAATTCATTCAGTTTTGAATGGGGAACAGTGCAATTCATTCAGTTTTGAATGGGGAACAGTGCAATTCATTCAGTTTTGAATGGGGAAATAATGTAACTTCATTTATTCAGTTTTGAATGGGAAGAGTATTTTTCATTTAATTTTCCTGAAAATGATTGATTTTGCTCAATGGTAACAGAAAAGATGTAATATGTTTACAGTTTACTAACAGTATGGAACTGATCTAACATGTTATTTGAACACAATGTAAACTGAGTAAAAGATAAGTCATTGGCTATAATAAAAAGCTTCATATCAAAGCCATTAGTGTTTCATCCTACCAATAAAGGCTGTGATTGATTTCTCTTATAGTTATCCCTGCCATCAATTTAGTTACTAATTACTTTTATACTCTTTGGCGACGAGGCAATGGAAGCTATATAGATTAATTATTATTGTCTATTTTTATATATTACTATCTAACCCTTTGTGTGATGATTTAACACTCTTTTAATATATATGATATATCTAATATATTAATAAGGAATAATAATTATGTATTTTTTTTCTTAAAATATTATTTTTACTATATCATATGTTTAATATTGTTTTTACAATTCTAAAATTGTATATATAATATAGAAAATAGTGAATAATTATTTATATATATATATTAGTGATCTACTTAGGCTATAAGGCAGCTAAATAATGATTGAGTCACCAAACCTTCTGTGCGCTATCCCTAGACTATAGCACCACCAGTTGCTACACTATGTCGGTCAAATGAAGGTCACAGCTACGCACATGGGTGTGTATGTGTCTGCTGTAGTGCACATGTGTAGTTACGTACACTTGTGTCTGTGATTACGTACACATGTGTGTGTGATTACGTACACATGTGTGTGTGATTATGTGCACTTTTGTGTGTGATTACGTACACATGTGTGTGTGATTATGTGCACTTTTGTGTGTGATTACGTACACATGTGTGTGTGATTATGTGCACTTTTGTGTGTGATTACGTACACATGTGTGTGTGATTACGTACACATGTGTGTATGATTATGTGCACTTTTATGTGTAAGATTAGGTACACATGTGTGTGATTACGTACACATGTGTG
>CANNZV010005927.1:0-22262 GCA_947561585.1 Caprella mutica | reverse complement strand
GTACATCATCACAGTGACTCTTTTCTCTGACAGTACATCATCACAGTGACTCTTTTCTCTGACAGTACATCATCACAGTGACTCTTTTCTCTGATAGTACATCATCACAGTGACTCTTTTCTCTGATAGTACATCATCACAGTGACTCTTTTCTCTGATAGTACATCATCACAGTGACTCTTTTCTCTGATAATACATCATCACAGTGACTCTTTTCTCTGACAGTACATCATCACAGTGACTCTTTTCTCTGATAGTACATCATCACAGTGACTCTTTTCTCTGATAGTACATCATCACAGTGACTCTTTTCTCTGATAGTACATCATCACAGTGACTCTTTTCTCTGATAGTACATCATCACAGTGACTCTTTTCTCTGACAGTACATCATCACAGTGACTCTTTTCTCTGATAGTACATCATCACAGTGACTCTTTTCTCTGATAGTACATCATCACAGTGACTCTTTTCTCTGATAGTACATCATCACAGTGACTCTTTTCTCTGACAGTACATCATCACAGTGACTCTTTTCTCTGATAGTTCATCATCACAGTGACTCTTTTCTCTGACAGTACATCATCACAGTGACTCTTTTCTCTGATAGTACATCATCACAGTGACTCTTTTCTCTGATAGTACATCATCACAGTGACTCTTTTCTCTGATAATACATCATCACAGTGACTCTTTTCTCTGATAGTACATCATCACAGTGACTCTTTTCTCTGATAGTACATCATCACAGTGACTCTTTTCTCTGACAGTACATCATCACAGTGACTCTTTTCTCTGATAGTACATCATCACAGTGACTCTTTTCTCTGACAGTACATCATCACAGTGACTCTTTTCCCTGATAGTACATCATCACAGTGACTCTTTTCTCTGATAGTACATCATCACAGTGACTCTTTTCTCTGATAGTACATCATCACAGTGACTCTTTTCCCTGATAGTACATCATCACAGAGACTCTTTTCTCTGATAGTACATCATCACAGTGACTCTTTTCTCTGATAGTACATCATCACAGTGACTCTTTTCTCTGACAGTACATCATCACAGTGACTCTTTTCTCTGATAGTACATCATCACAGTGGACTCTTTTCTCTGACAGTACATCATCACAGTGACTCTTTTCCCTGATAGTACATCATCACAGTGACTCTTTTCTCTGATAGTACATCATCACAGTGACTCTTTTCTCTGATAGTACATCATAACAGTGACTCTTTTCTCTGATAGTACATCATCACAGTGACTCTTTTCTCTGATAGTACATCATCACAGTGACTCTTTTCTCTGATAGTACATCATCACAGTGACTCTTTTCTCTGATAGTACATCATCACAGTGACTCTTTTCTCTGATAGTACATCATCACAGTGACTCTTTTCTCTGACAGTTCAGTGGCACACCAGGCCCTAAAGGGTTAAGTACTCTAACTAGTACCTATTTATTAAGTTCAAGGTCCTTTAGTTAGTACATTTGTTTGTACTAAGCACACAAGTGTAATTTTAAACCCAGGTGTACTAAGTACATAAAGTCATTCATACACATATGAATGCGTTTTAAAACAATGGACAGAAATGGTTTGTTCTAACATACAAAATAATGTAAAATGAAAATATACAAGCTATGTTTTATTCTGAATTTTATTGCGTATAATTATTTTATTACATGTAATTATTATTAGTATGTATTATTTTATATTAGATATGTGTATAATGATAAAAAAATATTACGTGGGTAGGGCAAAGTGACAATTTCCATATGCGAATTAATTACACGATGGAAATTTAAATAGATTATTATTATAGAAATATTAAAACATATTTTATGTGAAAAGAACAAGAAAAATATTTTTTTTCTTTTATTCAATTTTCTTTTCAAATTAATAAAAAAAATTTTAACTTTATTACATTTCTTTATAAAAATTTTTTATCAATTTTTATATATATTTTTTCCTAACTATGAAGTTAATTTCTGTCTACACAGTTAATATATTTAAATACTTTTAATAAACTACCTATTGTAATTTGCATCCGATATCATAATTCACAACCAGTAACTAGGGTAAATTCTATTGAACAAAATTCATGAATATGCCAGACTAAATCAGAAAAGGTTTCTGGCTAAACTTCACTCCGTAACCTTGAATAGCATGAACTGCTAAACTAAAGTATTTAGTTTCCAGTACCCGTACTTGGTAAAACGCCATATAAATTAGCCGTACTCTTAAATTTTAGTCCAGCGATTCTCCCTTTTACTCACTGAAGTTCAAAGACTCTGATAATATTCTATTTCATTGGAAATAAGGTCATTAAATGACCCGGACGCTCTAATCGTAAGAATTTCCCATATCTTGACTCTTTCTACCTAAACAGTCTATATTTTCTGACTGGCGCTAAAATATAGTGTAATTGCTAAACTTCACTCGGTTACATTAAATTGAGTAATTAACTAAGCTAATATATTTTGTGAGATGAACTCATATTTTATGGAGATTTTGTAAAGACAGGCTGAATACATTTTTCAAACTTTTACAGAAATGGGTGGGTAAACAAAAAATAGGATTTCTTCATATATTGTGTAATATGATAATTCACAGAAACAAAAACAAATATTACAAAGAATTGAAAAAAGGCAAACCGCCACTCACATAGATAACGCATACCTAATATATATAAATTACAATCAAAAAGTTATATAGAAATATATTTATATTAGCAATTTTGATAAAGACTTCTTTATTTCCTTTAAAGGAAAATTAGAGAGCAACTCTGATGACAATAGATGTTTGATAGGTTTGATAGTGATGTTACCTTTACATGTTATGAAAAGCTCTTTGGAGCCGTTGACACTTTCCATTGCAAATTTGAGAGCTTCAGTCAATTCCTTTGTATTCATCGTTTGCTTAATTTTCTTATTTCTAAGATTAAGTAGAGTTTCATCATTTTCATGAGGAGGACTGCCATCCCTATTCCTCTTGTTTGGTGTTGAGGTTCTCAACTTTTCTTGGGATAAAGAAATTTCTGTTGATTGATCGTGAACGGTAGAAGATGAGGCTTCATTAGCTAAAGATTCGAAATCTGAGAATATATCAGAGAGTGTGATATCAGAAGATTCAGCGATACAGGGCCTGTTCATAGCACTAGTTTGGTGATTTATACCTGCAGAAGTTGATGGCTGAGATTCTTTATAGCTTTGTGATGACCGGTCACACAACACTCTCAAACTTGCCTCGCAAGTTTCTTCGTAGTTATAGTGTTTCAGTTGCACCTCTCTGGTATGGCCCATAGAAGAAGCCAAATCCCGCAATCCTGCTTCTGTAGTTAACTTTTTCATCGAATCTGTCACTGTAGAGCTTCTGATTGATCTGGAGCTTATGCTCTTTCCAGACTGGGTCTTGAATCTTCTTAAAATATTAAAAAGACTCACATAAGAGAGCTCAGGCTTAGATCTAGAAGAAGTTATCTCATGTGTAAAAACATAAGGAGTGCTGACATCATTCAGTAACGATTCCCTAATGTGCGCGATATAATATTTGAGAATTTTGAATTCCTTTTCAGTGTAGGCAATTGTTGCAGGTACTCCTTTCTTTGTGTTCTTGTGTTCGTGAACACTTATCATATGATAATTTGTTTCATCAACTTTCTTTATCTCTGCTTTATCAACTTCGTCCAATTTTAAGCATATAATTTCTTTGGACCGACGTGATAATCTAATGGTGGCAACTGCAATCAGACAGTCTCTTACCCTCATTTTTTCTTCAAGTGTGACAATTTGAATTTCAAGAGTGATGACTCGCCTGTAGATTTCAGATAGATCCTCTGTAAGTTTTCCAAGAAGATCGTCCATCTCTTCTCTCTTCACGAGTTTTCCTTTAGCTTTTTCTTTCGTTATTATGAGGTCAGCTCCCTTACTTTTAGATAGGACGTTGCTGAAAGTGGTAATTTCCTGTTGAGTTTGTTTTAAACGGAAATTACGAGAAACCATCTCATCACAAGACATCTTCTCATGGGATTCAGGACTGTCCACATCAAGAAATATGAACTTTATGAAAACATTGAAGGTACTTAGATACTTCAATTTGCTGGTGGCGGTAATATTCGATACACCTTTGAAGTTTGTGAGAATTTCTCTTATTTTCCTTGCATCGAATAAATCTTTACTCTCCAGTTTTGATCCAGTTTTCTCCTCGTAGCTTAGAAGAATATCGAATGTTGTATTACAAAGTCTACGGGGATTCGCATACTGACGGTCTTCAAGGTGTTTCAAAAATGAATTCTTCCAAGAAATCATCTTCTCAGAATACGGTCTGGTGTCTTGGTAACGGACAGTTTTGTATTTGACGTCTGCAGCTCTCCATTGGTGATCGAAAATTTCTCTTTCGAGATCATTTTTTGCAGCATTCTTCTTCACAAAAGCTTGTTCGCGTTCCTCACGGAGTATTCTCAAGCTTTCAACAGTGGTTTGCTGCTCAGCCACGACATCGCCTTTCTCTTTCTTCGCAGTTTCCAGTTCTTCGCCTTCTAAGAGAATCATTCTACCATTACACTTCTTTAAATAACATTTGGGAACAACTTCCGAATCTTTAATGTAAGAGTTATAAGCAGATATATTTCTATCTTTTTCAATCTTATGCGTTACTTTTAAGTGGGTGGTCATATTCGATTGCAGTGTTTTGCAAAGAACACACAGCTTCCAGTTGTGACGTCGTGAAACAAGGTTTGTTTTACCATCTCCTTTATTCTTGTATTCAACCTTGTCAGACAAATCCGATTTATCAACAGTTATATCAGAATTAGATGTTATAGCGATGGACATCTTTACTATGTAGTCAACATCCCTTTGAGTGATGCCAGGATGCATAGTTTTCATGTGTCTTCGCAACCTATAAGTTTGTACTCCACATGATTTAATCAAACATGTGACTCTCTTAGTTCCATCTTTCTGACGCATTATAGAATCATTTGCGTTGTTTGGGAGTACAGATCTTTCTTCATCAGGTTCTCCCAAAACCATATCCATCTTCTTACAGTCCATCATATTAGCCATGAAGAATTCCTTTGCTAATGAAATTTTGGTTTTAAAAACCAATTCAGCTGCTTTCACATCGGCAGCAAACTCTTGTACTAGTTTATTGTAACTAATTCTAGTCGGGAGTGAATATCGGTTAGTTGAAGAATCGAAGTCCATGACGAGAAGATCTTCTAGAAGGCGCACATCAACATTTTCTTCCTCTAATCGACGGTGTACCTCTTTGATCTGTTCAAAAAGATTGAAAAAATAATGTTTCACTACTGAGAATGAATAAATGAATGAATGAATCCTATTTGAATGAGAGATTGCACTATAATTTCATAAAATATCAAATCTATATATAATTCAATGAAAGTTTGTATGTTTAGGTGTTGTGGTAATTAATTACCTGCAAAATATCCTTCATATCTTCTCTTTGGATATTTTTTGGAGTGATCTCTCTCGCGACTGCGAGTAAATTCTCATCCTGGTCACCATTTGACGATTCTTTAACGAGAAGGGTCTCTTTTGAAGAATTCGGAACAGGTAAATTTTGTGATAAGTCTGCAATGGACAGGGTTTGAGGGTCAATTTGAACCACGTCACATTCAGGAATCGAAAGTACCCCAACCCTTTCACAAGTCTTAACCGCATCTCTCTCTTTAGAATTATTCACTTCGCTTTCTTGTCCAAGTTTACCACTGTCTTTGTGTGGACAATCGACTGGTTTCTTGTGGTGCACTGGAATCGGTTCTGTCATAACTTCGATAGATTGCGATGGTAAAGTCTCGTCAATAGCCACTCGTTCCATAGTATTTTGATTGCCATGATTATGGTCAGTGGTGGTGCTTGGTCCTGCTTCACCAACTGGAATGACTGGAATCGAACCTATAAAGATTTTAAATACAAATAAAATAAACCATAGTAAATAATAATTAAAATATATGATGTCTTCGGAATATTCAAACTTACCAGTTGAATGAGTTGCAGGATTCATTAAATTAGGCAGATTTATCTCAAGAAACTTGCGCAAATCAAAGTCTTCGGACGAATCAGTTGGTCTGCGATGGCAAAGTCTCGTTAAGACACTCGCTCCACAATATTTTTGTTGCTAGGATTCTGGAATTGAAGAACTGAATCAATAATAAATTTATGTGAAAAACTAAATATTTTTACGTCATCAGTATATACTAGATTAGTACTACTTTAGCGAGAATATTTAATGTTAGACGACGAATAATATTAGTACCTACCTGCATTTTATTAAACAATACAAATCTAAATAACCCTAATGTCGGACATCATGGTTGCAGTAACTGTATAATTACCGAACACTCCTAGTACTCGAAAAGTGGGCATATACATTATACATATAATATGAACAAAGCAGACCTTTATAGATTCTAATTAATTTTATGTCGACACACACTATACTGTAAATTTTATTTAATATCAGACTTCTGGAATGATAGACTAGATCAAGCTTATAATTAAACTGAGAAAATATTTGGATCTTTCCTATTTGACGACCCCCACCAAATTTAATTTAAATTAATTTTTTCTTATGTACTTTTGTCTATAGAACCCGAAAATCATAAGGGTTTGGAGTTATTTATTTCCTATGTATTACTAAAGGATTGAGAACTTTGAAAAAACTAGTTTTAACGCTTTTTGGCCCATTTTGAACAAAGATATCCGTAATGTAGTTTGTTGTATCCGCTAGTTTGTTGTACTGCACACTCCATGATTGATTAAAAACCTGGCAGGGGGGTATGGGGGGCGGCACGCCCCCCATTATATATGTATCAGTATTGAAGTGAAGTAATAAATGGAAAATATCATGGGAACTGGAAATATTAGATATAGGTATTTAGGGGGGAATGCCACCCCAAAGCCCCCTGCCAGGTCATTGATCAATCATGAGGTGTGCAGTACAACCAACTAGCGGATAAAACAAACTACATTACCATTTCTTGTTAAAATATCTAATCTTTAAATAATTTCAATGAAAACACGAGTTTTTTTCAAAACTCTCAATCCTTAAGTAATACATAGGAAATAAATAACTTTAAACCCTCATATCTCAAAAAGTGTTAGTTTTTACAAAATACGGTTATGATTTTCGGATTTTATGGACAAAATGCATATAAAAATTAATTTTAAATAAATTTGGTGGGGGTCGTTAAATGGGAAATATCCAATAGTTTCTTCCTACCGTCTTTATGATGATAATAATACGACACTAATTATTGTCTATTGTAAGGTCTATACTAACCCAGAATTCATTATATAGAATAGTAATTTTATATATCAAACAAAAGGACATATCGTAGACGTAAAATGTAATTCAATAACAAGGAGCTGAAATAAGCAGTGCATAAGAAAATTGGCTCCATGAACAAAGTCTTCTAACAATGCTTATGAATGCAAAAAAGGTAATTTATTATTATTAATGCAATCATATAAATCACATAATTTAGGAATGAGAAAAAAAGCACACAAGCACCGGTGACTGCACTCATAGATGGAAAAGAAAAATGAAGGCTTATTTTTTATGTTCAATAAGAAGATAAATTATAAATATATTAAAAATAAGATAGTAGAGGGGTTTAAAGTCTGCTGTGGAATCAAAGGCCATATCGCTGACGCTGAAATTAAGTACAAGATACCTCAAGAAGCAGTCAAAAAGAAAAGTGACTCCATAAACCAAGTCGATGACCATTAGTCAGTAGTGACAATGCTCATGGATGCAGAAAAGCTACTCTGTGAATGCAGTCACTTACCAAGGAATGTGACAAAACGGGACACAAGCAACGGTGGCTGCACTAACGGATGGAAGAGGAAAATGAAGAGGTGATAGTAAATGAAGCCTACGAGCCTACCTAACACATAAATCCAAGACCTCGTAGTTGAAGAACATAATCCTAGCGCTACCCTAGCGTAAATATGAAAAAAGACAATCCATAATCCAAATTAAAATAGTTCGGGGCTTAAAAGAACGCTAGGTTAGTCATATGATCAAATATAAATTGGCAAAACATTTATTACTCTTAAGAAGCAAGGTTCAACAAAAACAGTTGAATAGGATTGGGAATCTAATACCTATATAAATTGAACAACTACTTGCACCCTCTCTAGGGTCACGCAGGTAAATTGCGGCCCTTCAATTTTTAATTGCGGCCCTCTAAGAGAGTCTCTAAAATATTCTGAATCGAAATTACATTTAAATCTTGCAAAACTATCAAAAGAAGCTCGGTGCATTCTATAACTCATTAATTTAAGTTTTGACGTGTGTTTTGAAGATATGATATTTCAGTTGTTAGAGGCCACAGTTAGTGAGTGGGCCGTAATTTACCTGCGTGACCCTATATACCTTGGTCTTCATACATTATGTATAACAATGTATGAATAACTAATAACAGACTAAAAATAATCACCACAAATAACTAATGTCTACTACATTTTAAATTATACATATACTTGTAAGGTACTCACATACGATAGAAGATGCACGATGAAGCACCTTAACTACAAGACAATCTTTTGTTCACTGCATAGCTTTATTGTACGAATTTACTTCATAATGAAATATAGTGGTTATTGGCAACTCAGCCAGCCACACTCTTTAGCCATTGAAATTACTGAAAGTAAAACGGCCAATTTGTGAATATCTCATTTTCTTTTTATGGAGACATTTATATGAAGATCTGTCTGGATCAAACGATTTGTTATTAAAAATGCTACAGAGTTGTGCCCCTTAGAGCGACAAATAAAAAACATCAAAAAAGATATAGAAGGTTTTCGTTTTTCCGGCTATATTAGTATTACAGCGAACCCAACCCCAAGCCCAGCCACACTTTAGCCTGGAAGAGGTGTTATTTTGGGCATTAGTGTTGCCATCGTAATTGACATGGTGTTGCCACTTATATTTTGTTTATACTTTCCCTATGAACCATACAATATACTTTATATTATTAGATAACTTAGATTATGAAATTAGTGTATATATCATATTTCCAAATACTCAGTTTGATCGATTTAAGTAGCTCTTGAGTGTATTATAGTTGATCCATTTATAATAGTTTAAATAAATGGAATTCTTGGAAGCGATTAGTATTGCAAGTATTTAAATTAATGAATCCTTATTGAATAGCTAAATACAATCAGAATTATGATAATTAAATACTATTTTTGTATTCATAAATTTGACCATTTAAATTGTAATAGTGAGTTTTTCTGTTAGAACTGTTTTCTGTACCGTTTCTTGAATTTCCTAAAGTAATAAGCATTTCATCATTCGAAAATAGTATATCATTAATATGCAAATATATTTTCCAGTTGCGAAGAAGAAAAGTATTATTTGTGGCAATGGAATAATGATAATAGCTCTCGAGTGATTAAGAAATTGTTCAAATTAGAATAATAATTGATATAGGAATTAGATATGAAATAATTTACAATTCTATGATTTGTGTACTTAATGACTAGTTATCTGAATAATACATTTTTCGAAAAAGTAATTTTGAAACCATATTTTGTTACTTGGGAATTAACTACAACTAATCATTCAGCATTCATTAAAAAATATTTCTCATTATTGAATTCTGGTGTATTTGCAAATCTGCCTTCACTTGTTTAAAAAACTGACGAGAATATTTCGAATTAGTGAAGTGTCAGTGTATGAACCATAAATAATGGCAACAACATCAGTAGTGCAGCGCTCAAGATGGGTTCTCACCCTTCATAATTACGATGTGACTACCGATTATAAGCAATATCTCATGAATCCTACATTTAAAATTCGTAGAGCTGTAATCGGAAAGGAGGTCAGTGAGAATAATGTTCATCACATTCAAGGGTATATCGAGTATGAAAGAAGTTATCGTCTTAGTCATTGTAGAAAAGTGCTTTGTGCAGCTCACTGGGAAGCTGCTTCAGGTTCATCTTTGGTCAATTATAGATATTGTACTAAGGGTGGAACTTTTTTCACGATTGGAGACTTCGCAAAAGAAGAAGCTGGAAGCTGTTCTGGTAAGTTACGGTTTTATTAATAATATTTCTTGTATAATTTTCCTTCGCTTAATTTGGTTATTCATTCGATTTAGTCTACTCTTTCCTCATCACTTTAGCTTAGTCATTCATTCGATTTAGTCTACTCTTTCCTCATCACTTTAGCTTCGTCATTTATCTGATTTAGTCTACTCTTTCCTCATCACTTTAGCTTCGTCATTTATCTGATTTAGTCTACTCTTTCCTCATCACTTTAGCTTAGTCATTTATCTGATTTAGTCTACTCTTTCCTCATCACTTTAGCTTAGTCATTTATCTGATTTAGTCTACTCTTTCCTCATCACTTTAGCTTTGTCATTTATTTGATTTAGTCTACTCTTTCCTCATCACTTTAGCTTTATTAATTATTTAGTGAATCTTTTGCGACTGTCATTCTAAGTCAGATTTGTGTCATTGTCTATAAGATTCCGTACATTCTTCTGTTGGACAATGAGTAATGTGTAATTTTTCCCTATAACAATAATTCACTTTAAAAATGTTTGCAGATGGAATACGAAACATGACAGTGCCGTTGCTGCTTCGGGGACTCTTGCATCAAAAAACTGCTGCGCAAGTCAAAGTAAGCAAAGATTACTTTGAGCGCCACAGTTGTTTTGACAAAGTGACTGTCATGATTAAGAATATGGAGAAAAATAGTTCTCTTTTTGAGAATTGGAAGGGGAAAAAACTGTACCTATGGCAATATCAGTGTTTGACAATGATAATGAAGCAATCTGATAGGAAGATCATGTGGGTCACTGATTTGGAAGGTAATAAGGGCAAAAGCTATCTTGCCCAATATTTGTCAACTCTCTACGGCTTCACCATAATCGAAGGTTCAATGTCTAGTCGTGATGCTGCATTCTTTGTAGGAGATGAATCTCGTGGATTTTGTATAGATGTATCGCGCTCTTCGATCAGTAATTTTGATTATTCTACTCTGGAGAGCTTGAAGAATGGTAAGTGTATTTTGAGGTAGTTAATTTTAAATAATTAAAATTACTTTTCCTCTTTCATTCATGAAATGGTACTTTTCTCTCTTAGGATTTTTGATGTCAGGAAAGTATGCTGGCAGAGTGAAGAGATTTCCCATCATGCCTGTCATAGTTTTCTCCAATGCTTATCCTAATTATGCAGCGCTCTCGTCGGACAGGTGGGATGTATACCTACTGGGATCTAGTCCTTTTCTTGACTTGTCTAAAGATGCTATCATCAGTCCGAGAGAAAAGTTCCCATTTATTGAACCCTGCAGACCACCTGATTTGTCCGAAGACTTTGATTTGCGCGAGTTTCTTGAGATAAATCTGCCTAATTTAATGAATCTTTCAACTCATTTAACTGGTAAGTTTGAATATTTCGAAGACATCATATATTTTAATTATTATTTACTATGGTTTATTTTATTTGTATTTATAATCTTTATAGGTTCGATTCCAGTCATTCCAGTTGGTGAAGCAGGACCAAGCACCACCAAGCACCATAATCATGACAATCAAAATACTATGGAACGAGTGGCTATTGACGAGACTTTACCATCGCAATCTATCGAAGTTATGACAGAACCGATTCCAGTGCACCACAAGAAACCATTCGATTGTCCACATAAAGACATTGGTAATATTTAATATTCATTTGAGATATATATTATTAAATTTAAATTATTAAACCCATTACTCTTAATTTTATTACTAAATTATTTATTTTTACAGAAATTACTTCGAAAGGTTGCAATTGTGTAAGAAAGCGATCCAGTTACACCAGTGTGGAGAATGATTTGATTCCAGAAGACGACAGCAGAGTTCCAATGCCCCTTGCAAGAATAACAGATGAAGAGGTACAGGAACCCGTTTCACCTGTGCAAAATGATGAGCAACAAGAATCAACTGAACTAATGATTGAAAATCTTGATTCAGAAAATTCATCTATGGAAATCCTAAGGTCTCCAATATATATGGCAAGAGACTTTCTTTCACCTATTCCTGTGATCAAATCCCCTTCTCATAGCTATATCTCACAGCCTACAACCAATGATAATAATGATTCATCTGTGACCATTGAAGAGGTCTTTGATAGTGATTCAGACTGGGAAACCATCCCTAAAAATCTTCCAAAATGCATCAAGAACACAAGGGGCCAAAAGAAAAAGAGATCTTCGAAGAAGTTCTCCTTCAGTGACAGCCCCACCGATATACCCTCACAGAGCAGAATAGTATTTGATGGTGATGGGCAAATGTCGTGCAAAAAACTAAAGAAATGAGATGATAAATTTAGATGGTGAATTTAATCAAATTTGTTCAAATTGATGTTATTCAATTTTTGAAATAAAAAAAATGCTATTGTTAAGTTTACCTAGAAATCACCGGAATTGATAGCTGAACTGATAAATTCAGTTGAATTTTCCTACAGCTTTGTTTCTTTAATTACTATTATTTTACTCAATATTACAAGTTTTCAAATTATGTATAGCTGTTTATCTTCCCTTTCTTTTATATTATAAAAATGAAACATTTGACTGAAGAAAAAATCGTAATTTTTAGTTTTATTCTAGCTGATCATTAGACTTTGACTTAAATTTATTCGATTTAATCTACTCCTTCCTCATCACTTTAGTTTCGTAATTTATTAGATTTAGTTTACTTATTTCCTCATCACTTTAGTTTCGTAATTTATTAGATTTAGTTTACTTATTTCCTCATCACTTTAGTTTCATAATTTATTAGATTTAGTTTACTTATTTCCTCATCACTTTAGTTTCATAATTTATTAGATTTAGTTTACTTATTTCCTCATCACTTTAGTTTCATAATTTATTAGATTTAGTTTACTTATTTCCTCATCACTTTAGTTTCATAATTTATTAGATTTAGTTTACTTATTTCCTCATCACTTTAGTTTCATAATTTATTAGATTTAGTTTACTTATTTCCTCATCACTTTAGTTTCGTCATTCATTGGATTCAAATCCTTTAATTAAAAAAATAATAGAAGTGTACAAAAATAATTAATTTCAATGATTTTAGCCACATGAATTCTAACTCGAAACAATCAAACTATAAATGCAACACCTGTGAAAATTCAGAACCTGACCACACCGAACCAATTATTGGAAGTTATAGGGGTAAGTTCTTAATTATCGGTCAGTACTACATCTTCGGTCATATAAGAAAAAAACAATATAAAAATTATTATTATTACACAGTGCTATCTAATAACAATTTTTATATTGTTTTTCTTATATGACCGGAGATGTAGTACTGACCGATAATTCGTAACTTTCCTAACCCTATGAAGATATCTAGCCAATGACTGTTTATTAAGATGCAGTTCCTGTGTACAAGGGACTAAATAGAGGAAGTGAAAAGGAAATAGATACCCCATGTGTAGATAAGGATATACGCTATAGGAATTATAAAGAGACCACGTGTGTAGATAAGGATATACGCTATAGGAATTATAAAGAGACCACGTGTGTAGATAAGGATATACGCTATAGGAATTATAAAGAGACCACGTGTGTAGATAAGGATATACGCTATAGGAATTATAAGGCGACAACGTGTGTAGATAAGGATATACGCTATAGGAATTATAAAGAGATCACGTGTGTAGATAAGGATATACACTATAGGAATTATAAAGAGACCACGTGTGTAGATAAGGATATACACTATAGGAATTATAAAGAGACCACGTGTGTAGATAAGGATATACGCTATAGGAATTATAAAGAGACCACGTGTGTAGATAAGGATATACGCTATAGGAATTATAAAGAGACCACGTGTGTAGATAAGGATATACGCTATAGGAATTATAAAGAGACCACGTGTGTAGATAAGGATATACGCTATAGGAATTATAAGGCGACAACGTGTGTAGATAAGGATATACGCTATAGGAATTATAAAGAGATCACGTGTGTAGATAAGGATATACACTATAGGAATTATAAAGAGACCACGTGTGTGGTTTGGTCGTACTAAGCGGCTGGTTGCAGTATCCGGGTATAAAGTTGAGTAGATTTTATATACCTACTAATAATTTATTTTTCATTAATAATTATCAAATATATGTAATGTATTTTATATTATTTCTAAATAATAATAATTAAATACAATAAACAGCTAATGAATAATATATATAATAATTGTAACAATGGAATAATAATTATTTAATTCGATATAACTAGTCTATATAACCTATAGTAAATAAAGGATTTATATATTATACATAAAATTATTATAGGTCAACTTATTTGAATAGAACAAAGACCAATTATCATATTTAGAAATTCATTATGAAAATAACTATTAAATATTTTTCAATGTTAAACAATTTAATGAGTTATTAATTAAGTACCCCGGAAAAAATAGACGAGGACGTTGGATTTTTTATCGATTGATATAGTGATTAATAAAAAAATATTTCAAAAAGGGACTGTAAGAAGCAGTCAGAAAGGAAAGTGGCTCCATGAAAAAGTCACCTACCACAGTCAGTGACAATGCTCATGGATGCAGGAAAGCTACTCCGTGAATGCAGTCACTTACCAAGGAATGTGACGAAAAGGACATCAGAAGCTGCACTAATATTTTTATGTATAGAATAAAATTGTATTTTCATTATAAAATATACAGTCAATAATTATATATAGTATATAAATTTATCGATTAAAACAATAAATTTAAAATATTTATGAAAAAAATCTTAAATATTTACAACATGGTTTGTTTCATACGAACAAAAAAAACACAATTTTTGTAGTTTAAAATACCCTATTGTTTCTCTGTAAAATTGAAAGTTAAGTAGATGTATTTTGTTCACCGGTAGTACTTACATAAGCCAGATAGTACCTACATGTGCCAGATAGTACCTACATGTGCCAGATAGTACCAACATGTGCCAGATAGTACCTACATGTGCCAGATAGTACCTACATGAGCCAGATAGTACCTACATGTGCCAGATAGTACCAACATGTGCCAGATAGTACCAACATGTGCCAGATAGTACCAACATGTGCCAGATAGTACCTACATGTGCCAGATAGTACCTACATGTGCCAGATAGTACCTACAAGTGCCAGATAGTACCTACATGTGCCAGATAGTACCAACATGTGCCAGATAGTACCTACATGTGCCAGATAGTACCAACATGTGCCAGATAGTACCAACATGTGCCAGATAGTACCTACATGTGCCAGATAGTACCTACATGTGCCAGATAGTACCTACATGTGCCAGATAGTACCAACATGTGCCAGATAGTACCTACATGTGCCAGATAGTACCAACATGTGCCAGATAGTACCAACATGTGCCAGATAGTACCTACATGTGCCAGATAGTACCTACATGTGCCAGATAGTACCAACATGTGCCAGATAGTACCTACATGTGCCAGATAGTACCAACATGTGCCAGATAGTACCTACATGTGCCAGATAGTACCAACATGTGCCAGATACTACCAACATGTGCCAGATAGTACCAACATGTGCCAGATAGTACCTACATAAGCCAGATAGTACCAACATGTGCCAGATAGTACCTACATAAGCCAGATAGTACCTACATGTGCCAGATAGTACCAACATGTCACAGATGGTCACATTTCTTCATTCTCTTCCTGTAATTCTACGTACATACACACTAGCATGAAATACACAAAGTATTTTTGTTAAGAAACGTAGTAGAGGATGTTGTATGTCCTTCCTTATCATGCTATAGTTCTACGTGTTTCTTCTTTAGTTAGTTAGTCCGTAAGACCCACTTCACATTTGCGGTTTTTTAATACCGCGGGTTTTTCCCGGAATATTTTTTCCAGAATTCTTACAATTTTTTCCAATGATTTTACATGATCAGGATTGGTTATTTTTCTGTTATCTTAATTTATTAAGATTTTTTGTTACGGATTTTGATATTATCTGGATTTGTCATTATATCGTTTTTTATATCGAAAAGGTACAATCGTCCGATAACTTGGAACTTACCCTAGTTTGCGTTATATAATTAAAATCTGGAAGATCAAGCTATGTGTTGAGATGACAGGTTATTTTATCCATGAAATGATGGGAGGGAGTGAGTGCTTTTTATAACAAAATTAGGCTAAACATGATATTATTTGACACAATTTTATCATAAATGCTATTTTCACACAAAATTAGGCTAACTTACGAATTATCGGTCAGTACTACATCTTCGGTCATATAAGAAACAGCAATATAAAAATTGTCATTATTAGATAGCACTGTGTTTTTGTGGCATAAACGAGTAAAAAAATTATTTTTTCACTAAAAATTAGTTCTATGTTAGACCAATAATGCACATTCATTCCTGATCTCTTATTTCTCTAATATAGACAAGAACCTTTAAATTAAAGTATAACTTAAAGTAAAGTAATTCTAATTAATAGTTACCTATATATTCAACTATACGTGCGAAGGATATACAATTATACATTTAAAGGTGGTTAACTGGACATGGTTAACTGAATATGGTTAACTGAATATGGTTAACTGAATATGGTTAACTGAATATGGTTAACTGAATATGGTTAACTGAATATGGTTAACTGAATATGGTTAACTGAATATGGTTAACTGAATATGGTTAACTGAATATGGTTAACTGAATATGGTTAACTGAATATGGTTAACTGAATATGGTTAACTGAATATGGTTAACTGAATATGGTTAACTGGATATGGTTAACTGAATATGGTTAACTGAATATGGTTAACTGAATATGGTTAACTGAATATGGTTAACTGAATATGGTTAACTGAATATGGTTAACTGAATATGGTTAACTGAATATGGTTAACTGAATATGGTTAACTGGATATGGTTAACTGAATATGGTTAACTGAATATGGTTAACTGGATATGGTTAACTGGATATGGTTAACTGGATATGGTTAACTAAATATGGTTAACTGGACATGGTTAACTGGACATGGTTAACTAAATATGGTTAACTGGACATGGTTAACTGGACATGGTTAACTGGATATGGTTAACTAAATATGGTTAACTGGATATGGTTAACTGGACATGGTTAACTGGATATGGTTAACTAAATATGGTTAACTGGACATGGTTAACTGGATATGGTTAACTGGACATGGTTAACTGGATATGGTTAACTGGATATGGTTAACTGGATATGGTTAACTAAATATGGTTAATTGGACATGGTTAACTGGATATGGTTAACTGGACATGGTTAACTGGATATGGTTAACTGGACATGGTTAACTGGATATGGTTAACTGGATATGGTTAACTGGATATGGTTAACTGGACATGGTTAACTGGATATGGTTAACTAAATATGGTTAACTGGATATGGTTAACTAAATATGGTTAACTGGATATGGTTAACTAAATATGGTTAACTGGATATGGTTAACTAAATATGGTTAACTGGATATGGTTAACTAAATATGGTTAATTGGATATGGTTAACTGGACATGGTTAACTGGATATGGTTAACTGGACATGGTTGACTGGTTAAACATGGCGGGATAAAAGGGTTTACCCATAAATGGAAGTCTATTGAAATCAGTCGATTGATCTTTGGTCTATATATGATTAGGATAAAATATGAAAATGAAAAAATATATATGAAAAATATTATTATATGAATATTTGAAAAAGCTAAAAAAAGTTAAGAAAATGAAATAAAAATATGAAGAATATATGAGAAATATATATTAAGTATAAAAATTAAAGAAATAAGTATAGCAATTTACAGAACCTATATGGTTGCAGTAACTAAATATAGAGAACCTATGGTTGCAATAACTATACATATATACAGGAACACACTACATCTATGACGTCACAAGCAGATATATTTTAGGGTCAGAGTTTTGACCCTAGAAATGATTGCATAACGCAAGTAACCAGACGCTATGGGAACATATGCACCTATACTGTGGGTAAAAAAAGTGCATTGAATAGGCTTTAATGCTCTGAATTACCTACAGTGTGTAAAAACGTGTGTGTCAGAAAATGGAAAAAAATGAAAAAAAGTTCAGATTTTTTTAAAAAGTTCAGAAAATTAAAAAATTAGAAGTCTATGAAATTTAAGAAAGTTATAAAACTTTAGAAATTTAGAATGAATAAATAATTTTAAAAAATCAAATATGTAATTGGAACAATGTCAGAAAATAAAAAAAAAAAACACATTACAAAATAAAAACAAGTTCAGGAAAATAGAAACATAAAACAAGTTACGTAAGTTATAAAAATAAAAGGAATACTATATCACCATTCACTTAATGGTCCATGATGATAAGCCCATTAATATTTACATATACCAATGGCATAGATAGATACATATGGTATATAAAGCATATGCAAGAGTATGTGCTGTTCCCAATAAGGAGTTGTTTGTGTTGTTTTGTGTAACTAGGAGTGTTGTGAAGATTCAAATCTAACTACACAAATCACCTAGACTGCAATGGTATCGGTCTATAAAGTATCGGTACCTTTAGATACACGTTGCGCTGCAATTGCAATAGGTAGGGTATAGTTCGAGTTATCGGTTGAGTCCACATTTTCGATCATGTAAGTAAAATTATTATGTTTTTCTTTAATGACCGGAAAGGAGGAACTGTCCGGTAACTTGTATCTTACCTTTTTTTTGTCTAGTTCTAATAGGAAAGAAAAATTTAATACCAATTTAACAAAAAATTAATTTAATAAATAAATCGATAATAAAAAAAAAACAATAAATGATATTAAAAACAACGACAAATTATGAATGTTGTACTGGAGCAATACTATTAATTATTGAATTAAATATTAATAAGCTGTACTAATAACCAATATTGTCTAAAATATAAATATATAAAGAATTAGTAACATATGTGTGTTGAATTAACCAACATTTCTCTAGTACAGGAATTTAAAATTTCAACATTTAATATACTGTATTTCCTACATAATCATAGTACAATAACATAACAAATTCCAAGACAATCAATTCCATTACTTCATGTTTAATTCTCAGCCTTGATCGAGTTTAATCTCGTCATGTTGTATTATAGAGAAAAAACCATCATTTCTTCCTGTTCCAAATCTACCATCAACAAACTTGACATATTTATTTCCTATTTAGCCAAGCAGTTGTCGTGCTGTCTCCTCTCATTCCAGCCAGACGCACGATTGGAAAATTCGTGCGGTAATTATCTAGACCAATCACAGCAGAGATAGAGAAGCACGTCATTCCCTACAGTAATTACCAGCCAATCACGGCAGAGATAGAGAAGCACGTCATGCCCTTACAGTAATTACCAGCCAATCACAGCAGAGATAGAGAAGCACGTCATTCCCTACAGTAATTACCAGCCAATCACGGCAGAGATAGAGAAGCACGTCATGCCCTTACAGTAATTACCAGCCAATCATAGAGAGTTGAAGGTCGTTTTTCTCACAACTATGTACCTAGGTACCTACATCGGGAAATGATTCTAGAATGACATCTAGATTTAGAAACTGGGACATAATTAACGAGGGCAACCTTGTGCTATTATATAATTAACAATAAATGCTTCAACTAGATTCTAAATTTTAATAGTTAATAAATTAAGAAGTTAGGAAAGTGTGATAAAATAGATATTTAATTCACGTCCATGTATCTAGGTATTTATTTTATTTTACATGATATGACATTTCTCTTTATTTAAAATAATTTTCATATATGATCATTATAGTGGTTAAAAATATCTACTAAATAAATAGTAATTTTAAATCAATGAATAAAATAATGCATATATGGGTATAATATGTGATTGATTTTTACCTTACTTGACTTGTTTACTTTCTAGCTTTCGTAAATTTAGTTCAAGTTAGTTCTGTTCGTGGGAAAATGGAAAAAAGAACAGAAAAAAACAAACTAGTAAAAAAAAGTAAGTGCTATCTGGATAAAAATAACAGTTATAAAATGAAAAAATGTAAATAGATCTGAATTTTGGGTTGAAACAATTTAATTTAAAAAATTTATAATTATTAATTAAATTTGTATTAAAATTTTAAATTAAATATGAAATTTAAATAAGATTTAATATTTAAATAAAACATATTTAAGATTTAAATTAAGTCTAATTAATATTTAAATATTATTAAATATAATAGAAATGCTTACCTCAATTAGTATATACCATTATAATATTTCTTCTGTGATTTTATATTGGAAAAAAACAGTTATGTTTAAATAATTAAACTTTAATCAGTCTAGGTATTTAATTTCAAAATTACGGAAATTTAACCCTGAAATAAAATATCAATTTTAATTGAAAATACCAGTTGGGTAAAATTATCATTTAACGTATACTTTATATTACCGAACAAAAATAACATTCACATTTTAATATATTCAAAGAATTTATAGTTTTAAATTATAACTGTATAGCCTAATTGTATGTTCGGTAAAATATAATGTCCGGTATATCATACTTCACCCCTAATTATTATCTAGGTAGGGTAAGTTCCGAGTCAGCGAACGGTTATAAATTTTCGATCATATAAGAAAAATAAATTATAGTTAAACTTTATGTTTTTCAATATATGATCGAAAATGTGGAACCGTTCGATAACTTGAAACTAACCCTAGATACCTATTCTATAATGTTCAATTAAAAATTAAAAAAAAATAGTATTTATCAGAGTCACATTTTAATATTTGACAGATGTTGAAATAAAACTATAAATAAAAACATAACTTTCTAAAATTGTCATGCCTAGGCCACAGTTAGGAATCACGATTATGAAATAAAAAATATATAAATTATATGATGCAATGACACCATGATTGAGATTACATCTTTTTTGCAGTAGATTTCAAAACGATAATAAATATATAAACTCACATTCCTTATCAATAATTTAAAGGAAGGTAAAAGAAATCTAGGGGATAGGTAGGTACTTACCTAGTCAATACATTGCCTAGGTAAAAATTTAAAACCAGAGTAGCCTATGTTGGTACCTAGAGAATAAATAAACTAGGTAGGTGAAAAATATTAAACTAGGGTAGGTAGGCACCTTACCTAGTGAATAAATTAAAATTAACTAGTTAGATAAAAGAAGGGTATCTAGGTCTTGGTTAAAACGGAAGTTTAGCTATTTTTCCTTACATAGGTACTAGGTACTAAAAAATATAATTTAATTTCTAATAGTAGTAGCTATTTAAAATTCTCCATCCGGTAATTAATAAAAAATAATCATTAATTGCCACTATTTGGTTAATTATCCTAGAAAGTTGTACCTAACTAGGTATTAGCTATAAAAAATAAAATTGCATTAATCATATTATCCTTGTAAATAATGGATAAAAGAGGTTAATATCATTATAATTAATATATTAAGTAAGTATTATTATAGTTTTAATTATGATTTACATTTCAAAAGATTAATAATAACAAGCAACGGAGGCTAAAATGGTATAAACATTTTTGTAATTGCAGGCACCCACTTGCTCCGTTACAACCTTCCTCCGTAACTTCTGAACAGATACTGAAAGCGGTTGACCCGAGCAGGTCAACATCTGTGCGATAATATGACCTCTATACGCATCCTTATAGGATTTATGTAATGAGGGATAGGGCAAACCTGTAGGATATATTAGGCACCGGTCTGTGGTATATTGAATTCTTGCTCACCTGGCTCTGTATTGCGGTACCTGGCAACTGTAATATTGCGACATATGGCAACTTTCTTCATGGAATAATTCTAGGTAATATCATTAAATTCATTCACCAATTTAAATAGAATAGATTTATTTTGATGATTTGCATACTATAATTAATTATGTATTTTGTTGTAAACAAGTTCTTAACAGAATTTATAATTAAATTTTAATTAATGTTGAATTTAAAAAAATCGATTACCTACCTAGCTATAGTCAAACTATTTATTCAAATAATAAAATGCATGAGTTTATGCATGTGTATAGCCAATAGGTATGCCATATTTTTATAGGTTACATACAGAGTAGGTATATAAATTTTTATAGATACAGAGGCCCAATAAATATTTATAGTAATGATCTAATTTCAACATGATTATAACCTGCTATTTTAATGATATCATTTTAATGTAATTTGCTGACCTGGTTTACTAATAATGGTGTATATCAAAGTACACGTAGAATAGAATAACCCCAAATTAGCCTAT
>CANNZV010005926.1:0-22264 GCA_947561585.1 Caprella mutica | reverse complement strand
CGAGTTCTTCGATTTTGTGTTAGGTAGGCTCGCAGACTTCATTTACTATTACCTCTTCATTTCTCTCTTCCATCCTTGAGTACAGCCACCGGTGCTTGTGACCATTTTTGTCTCATTCCTCGGTAAGTGACAGCATTCACGGAGCAGCTTTTCTGTATTCATGAGCGTCGTGACTTCGTCCATGGAGCCACTTTCCTTTCTCACTGCTTCTTCCAGTCCTTTGTATTTCATTTCCTTCTGACGTCAGCGACATAGCCTTTGGTTCCGAAGCAGACGTTAAACCTCTACTAAACGTAAATGATTAAAAGTTGATGGGCTATTTAACATGTTTCATTTTAGAGTAAATTCTGTGTTATCAGACGGTTCCACATTTTTCGAATATGTAAGAAATAAATATAATAATTATCATTATTCATTTCTTACTTAAATTGGCATCCATGATACCAGTACGTAAAATACAAGTTTAGGAATAAAAGTCATTACATAAATAATTTTTCCACATAAAATTAGGAGCTCCATATCCGATAACTTGAGCTTTCACCTATTGCCAAAAGCTGTGCAAATGAGACGATTAAAATTCAGTGATTCACATTATAGATAATTAAACTTAAAATGGTAATCGGACTCAATAAATCTATATTTAATCATTATTTAACTTTTACTTCAATTGGTTTCATACCTTCAGCTATTTTTTTACTAATTAAATAATAGTTAAATAATAATTATTATATTTTCCTTTATCACGTGTTCGAAAATATAGACCCTATTAATAACTTGGAACATATACCTTACTGCTAAAAATAATTCACAGAGCACAAAATTCCTGTTTGTTCAATGAAACACAATACTTATAAAAAATCTAATTATCTATTAATTTCTTCTAAGTCGTGGCCTCAAAACATTTTCTTTAATTTGAACTCAGAAGGAACGAACATTTTAAGGAGTTACAATTATATAAAAATTTGACCAACTCTTTACTATTTGTAATAAGAATAAGTTGTGATTTTGATTATAAAAGCGGTGCTTGCCTATATTGTTCTATTCATTTTAAAATATCTTTAAGTATCTCCGGGTAGTTTAATATCAAAATTTTTTTTTAGTCAATGTGACAGAGGTAGAGGCACGAGGACGGATGGGCCCACGATCGATTCAAGGTTACATTACTTCATTTCTTCCCATTTAATTTACACATAACATTATGTAACAATAATCAAATTGATATGCATCTAAATGTACAGTTCGTTATATCAATGAAGTAAGAGTTTTCAATTTTAATTTATTTATTTATTGGATGCAAGTGGATATCGTTTCGAAGCATATTAGATATATAATTAGGCGTCTGTTTGATGCAGAATCCCTATCTATGTTGGATGTCGTAATTTATCTTTCTATTCAACGCTGTTATAACGGTATCGCTTCGATGCCAAACATACTTGATATGATGCGGTTTAGCGGTGCAAACGGATATCGGATTGATGTCACCATGTCTAATTTTTTACTGGTATTCGATGTCGGAAGAGAGGTTATACAGAGTCGTTTAGACATCGAATAGATACATTCATGTTTGCTGGGATTATATTAATATATTTATTTCTTACATATTCGGAAATGTGGAACCGTCGATAACACAGAATTTACTCTAAAATGGAACATGTTAAATAGCCCACCAACTTTAAATTATTGACGTTTAGTAGAGGTTTGACGTCTGCTTCGGAAGCAAAGGCCATGTCGCTGACGTCAAAAGGAAATGAAATACAAGGGACTTGAAGAAGCAGTCAGAAGGGAAAGTGGCTCATGGATGCAGAAAAGCTGCTCCGTGAATGCTGTCACTTATCGAGGAATGTGTCAAAAATGGTCACAAGCACCGGTGGCTGCACTCAAGGATGGAAGAGGGAAATGCAGAGGTGTTAGTAAATGAAGTCTACGAGCCTATACCTAACACAAAATCTAAGACCTCGTACGTAATTGTAGAGCATAACCCTAGCGCTATCCTCTAAAACTGCACGGAGAGTTAAAAACACTATAAATATGGTAAACATAAGAAAGACAATACACAATCTAAATTACAACAGTTTAAGTCCCAAGGGACGCCACCCCACTTCTCTTCTATTCACCAAAGACAGCTTCAGGAACCCCTCGGGGTTTATTATAAGCAGTTTAGAATAGATTCATAACAATAAATGCACTGGCCATAGAAAAATCACTTGATTGGTTATCCATTCATTTTCACGGTACTGGAGGAACATTGTTCAACAATCGATGTTCCAATATCACTTAAGGCCCATCCACACCTTCACTCACGAGCGTCCACACCAGGCGCGTATACAAGGGGGGGGGGGCATTTGGGGCAGATGCCCCCCCCCTTGAGGTCTGAACTTTTTAAAAATAAATCTACGGATTAAAAAAATATATGGATTAATCCGCCAAATTGAAGAAATGTCAATTATTTGATTATTTTTACTTGCTTTTGACATGCTTGAACACTGTATTCTATCAAAATCGTCATTTTTAAATTGCGAAATGGGAGAAATTAAATTGCTTCAAGTCGTATCATGTAGAAGAAGCCATTTTGTCCATAGAGAGTGAATTTCTATCATTGTTCTTTAATTTAAAAATGTTTTTGAATTTGAGAAGAAATTCATCGTCCTGTACTCTGTAGTTTGCCAAAACACTTTTTTCTTCAACAGTACACCGAAAATTCATGCTTTCCCAAGATAAATGGAACGGTTGGCTAAATCTTACCACTTGAAAAAGTTCACACGAGTTCGTTGTCTATTCAATGGAACTGGTTCTATTCACAAGAAAAAGTAAATAAAAACTAAACTAAAAAAACACAAACTGCGATTCAGGAGGTGAAGAGTTTCTTTGAAGAAACCACTAGTTTTTCTCTCAGAAAAACTTTTCAGCAGATTTCATCCACACCAAAACCACGTTGTGGAGGATCGTCATACATTCATTTAAATTCCATTTCTATCATTGAACTTCAGTTCGACCAATAACGAAAACCACATAAATAGCGGTTTTGTAAGTGGATTATGCAGCAACCATCCAGCATTGCCAATTGAATCGTTTGGACAGACGATCGAGAAGTTAATTTGCCTCCATCAAAAACACATCGAAAAATACGAATGAAGATCCTCGAAATACCTGGAAAACAAATGATAGGTATGATGCTAAGGTAATCATTCCTTAATGAATATGGCAACTTGTTACCAGTTAATGGTTTTCAAAACTCTGATTGCTCCAGCACATTATTTGGCCCAGCCTACAACTTCTTCACTTTGGTGGATGCAAGACCACATTGCACAAAGACAGCTCTAGAATTTAAGGAAAAGTTTCGAGGTCGAGTGATAAGCAGAAGTACGGAAATAAAATTCCTGGTCAGCACACAGTCCAGGTCTCAACTCTTTGGACTTTCGCATATGGGCTGCTGCTCAAACTCGAGTTTATATGTTTATATATAAAAAAAAACAGATCCCAATGAGTCTTATATAATGTGTTCAAATCTCCGGTCAAAGATATAACAATAAAACTCTCAAAAAAGTATGCAAGAATGTTCTGAAGCGTCCATCGTTCTGTCTTCACATCGGAGAGGGTCATTTTCAACAACTTTTGTAGGACCTCAGGAGATGTGCCTCATATGATATAAGACAATAAATGTTTAATAATAATAAAAATCCTCTCGTTTCCTCCAAAGTGATGCATCTATAATGGTATTTGACTTATTTGTAAGTTCTTCTAATCCGCAATTAAAAAAATACGTTATTTGATGAAACACAGTGTATCAGTATGGTTTTGATTATTTTTGCTGCAGCCAATGATTGAATATTGTGATTAATTTAATAACTATCAGTCTATTAGACTTGATATACAGCTTATGGACTATACAATACATCCACTGACACACTGTGTTCCATCAGAAACGACATTTTTAAATTGCGAATTAGAAGCACTTCTAATGCATCAATTGTCATCATAGATACACCACGTTGATGAAAAAGAAAGTATTATTATTAAACATTTATTTTCCTATATATATGGCTATATCATATGAACCACATCTCCTGTGGCCCTACAGAAGTTGATGAAAATGACCTCCTCCAGTCTGAAGACAGAACGAAGCAAACTTCGAAACATTCTTTCAAATTTCTTAGGGGTCTTCGGGTTATACCTTTCAGCGAAACTTTAAACATTTTGTATAAGAGACACAATGGAATATTCTTTTTCATATATAAACTCGAGTTTGTGCATCAGCCAAGAAGTGAAAATCCAAAGGGTTGAGATATTGATTGTGTGCTGGCCAGGAATTTTCCGTTCTTCTGCTAATGAATCGACCTCTAACCTTTTCAATGAGAAATTCTAGAACTGCATTTGTTGAATTTTGTTCAATGTGGTGGAGACTGGAGCGCCGTCTTGCATCCACCAAACTGTAGAACGAGTTGCAGAATGGTGCAGTATGGGCCAAACAAGGGTTGCTTGTTTGGTATGCGATCTATGAGGTTAATGTGATCTGATAATGCTTTAATATTTTAATTTTAATAATTATGATAATTTTTCTTTTTAAGTAACTGTGATACAAAACAAACAATATAGACGAGATGATATTGTCACAATGCATTAAAAGTAAAAAAAAAACATATATTGATTGCTTATTTTTACTTTATATTCAAATAAGTTTGGTAGGATGTAGTTTATATAACGATATTTTCTTGAAGTATTTCCATATTAAGGCTTTGAATATGTAAATGGTATATAATTATTCAAGGAAATAAAATACTATATATATTTGGTATCTTGTATACCTGTTTGTATCTTTTATATTTGCTAATAAATTCTAAATAGATCGCATGCCAAACCAGTAAATGATGATCAGATCGCATAACAAACTAGCACCAAATAATGTCCTGTAGCAATCTGAGATACGAAACACCATTAACCGATGACAAGTTGCCATCATCAAGGAAGATTACAGGCAAGCCTTGCTTTAAGTACAACTCACTTTAAAAAAAGTGGTACTTATTTCGAGTCATATGTTTCGAAATAAGAACCGTTCGTAGACATAGAAAACGGAGACAATTTTTTGTGATCAAAATTATAACCCAGGTGAGGTTATTAGAAGCAATTGGTTCAGAAATTCAACATGTCCCATTTTAGGGTTAGTTCCGTGTTATTGCACGGTTCCATATTTTCGAACACGTGAAAATCTTCATATAGCAATCATTATTTAACTTTTGTTTCAATTGATAACCATGATACCAATTACAATAATAATTAAATTTATAATTTTTAAATAGTTAAATAATAATTAAATTTATAATTTTTAAATAGTTAAACAATTATTAAATTTATAATTTTTTTTCTGACGTGTCCAAAATTGTAGAACCAACCAATAACTTGGAACTTAGTACCCTGCTACCAAAAATATTTCATAAAGCATAAAATTGCAGTTTGTTAAATGTAGCACAACAATTATAGAAGTTTAATTAAGTATCTATTAATTACTACACCTATACTGAGTGAGAGTTTAGCTATGGATGGATTTTAAAACATTTAATAAATGCACGACTTTAAACTTTTTCGTCACAGTCACATACAATGAAAGACTGTATATTATTATTAATATGCTTAGATACGTTTTACTCTAATAATGAATTTTCTATCTATAACTCATAGAAAATGAGGTATAAATCAAGGAGTGACAATTATAAATTTCTTGTTACTTTTATTCGCTTTAGTTGCCGTTTGGTAACTAAACTGAGTCGTGATTTGGTAACTAAAGCGGGGGATGCCTGTATAGTGTATATCCATTCAATTAATAATGGCAACGAAGATATTACCTTAGCATCATACCTATCATTTATTCCGTTGATATTTCAGGGATTTTCATTAGTGTTCCTGACGATCCTCCACAACGAAGTTATGGTTGGTGAAATCTGCTGAGAAACTGGGGGCTCTGGGGGTTCTTCATAGAAACTCTTCACCTCCTGAATCACTATTTTTGTTCTTTTTGGTTTTGTTATCATTTGCTTTTCTTGTGAATAGATCCAGTTTCATTGAATAGACCACGAACTCTAGTGAACTTTTTCAGGTGGTAAGATTTAGCCGCCCTTCCACTTGTTATGGAGTGAAGCATGAATTTTCGACATACTGTTGAAGAAGAAGGTGTTTTGGCAAACTACCGAGTACAGGACGATGCATTTCTTCTCAAATTCAAAAGTATTTTTAAGGTTTTGGAAAAATGCTAATATTAATAGGGTAAAATCCATTCTTTATGAACATAATAACGTCCTCCCATTTCGCAATTTAGAAAAGGACGCTTCTGACGGAACACAGTGTAAGCAAGTTCAAAGCAATTAAAATAATCAAATAGCTGACCAGTCTGAGGAATTATCCGTAGATTTTTTCAGAAACGTTAATTTTTTGAAAAGTGCCCCCCCCCCTTGACCGAATCCTAGATACGCCCCTGGTCCACACCTTCACTCATGCCTCAAGAAATCGCTGCATGCGTGCGTTCATGCCCGTAATTTCTGGTGCACACGCATGCTTTTTGCTATCGCTCCCAGAGCGATAGCATGCGTGCGGAATCATCATTCATGCTTGCAGTCACGACGTCAGGATGGATTTGGACGGCACTCCACTTGTAATATAACAATATAATTTATTTTTCGAATATTATGGTGTACTATTATTGTTATTTTAATATTTTGTTTATATAATTAACTCAGAAGAAAGTCGATCTTTATAATTAGTGATATTGGTCAGTCGTTAAACCCTTACTAAACTAAAAACCCTTTTATAATTAAAAATAGTTTTAATTTCACACCACTTCATCAGTAGTAAGCTATATTGCCTACACGGACAAATACATTTTCTTCATGTATTGAGCATGCAATTGTTTAATTTATATAAAGAAGAAATTTGATAAAACAATTCATAATTGTTATTAGATAATTAAATTTACCCTGGAAATCAAGCAAATGAGTCTAAATTACTTTAATATATGGTTTACTGTATCATCTTCAATAGACCTGCTAATTTGTGATATTAATTATATCGTTGTAGGTAATACCAATAATATTCACAGTAAATAGGTGTGGACGCGCCGCACTAGTTTTCGTGGAGTCATGAACGCGGTCATGAGCGCAAAAGTACGTTCATGAGTGATAGGTGTGGACGGGCCTTTATTTTACGTTGATCCAGTGTACAATCGCACTAGCGTGCCAATCCCGATCGTACCTTAATACAACTGCCGTAGTCCCCTATAAGTGTATTCTTATTGAGTATAGTTTAAAGGGAGCACTACGTACGTTATATAGGAAGGTACAATCTTATTGAATAGAAATTATTCCTACATTTCTATACGTATTATAAAACAGGACGACAAGCAAATGAATTTCCAAATTTGAAACTATTTTTTTAAAAATACGTATCGGTTTTCGCACTTCTGGTCGAAGTATAAATTCAGACATCGTTTGGAAACAGACATGCCGACCTCAAGATGATGCTGTTAAAACCATGTATCAGTTTTCGTGTTTCTTGTTGAAGTGTAAATTCAGATATCATTTAGAAACAGACATTCCAATATCTACTATGAGTCGAAATGGTTGCTAAGTCGATACCCACCGTTAGCGCTACGAATTCGACAGCAAACGGCATCGAATCGACATTCATAAGTTTGTTGGGATGGATTTCACCTATAGTTGTAGTCCCAAAACCAGGAAAAGAAGATGAAATTCGACTTTGCATCGATATGAGAGAAGTGAACAAAGCCATTAAGAGAGAAAGACACATCACTCCAACAATTGACGACATCATTTATGATATGAACAATGCTACGATATTCTCAAAGTTGGATTTGAACCAAGGATACCACCAATTGGAATTACACAAAGAAAGTAGATACTCGACAACATTCAGAACACATGTTGGATTGAGACGATATAAGAAACCAAATTTAGGTATATCATCAGCTGCAGAAATCTTCCAGCATACTATTTCAACAATAATATCGAATATTCCAGGTTCGGTTAATATTAGCGACGATATCATCGTTTACGGCAAAACTGAAAGTGAGCATAACTCAAATTTGAAGAAAACCTTAGACAGCTTATAACTCGCTGGTCTCACTCTAAACAAATACAAGTGTACATTTAACTAATCTAAAATAAAATTCTTCGGTTACATTTTCAGCATTAAAGGAGTTCAGCCAGACCCAGATAAAGTTAAAGCTATTAAAAGTATGGAAAGACCAAGTAATGTGAGTGAATTGAGAAGTTTTCTAGGTATGATCACCTATTGTGGGAGATTCATCAAAAATTTAGCAACTCAAACTGAACCCTTAAGACAAGTCGTCAAGGAAAAGAAATGGAGATGTAATGAAGAATGTCAAACCACATTTCAAAAAATTAAAGACTCTCTCAGCAATGAAACTACATTTAACTATTTCGACAAGACTAACTAGACTATTTTGAGAGTAGATGCAAGTCCGTTTGGTCTAGGAGCTCTCTTAACCCAGCGAAATACCACAAATGGAGAAGAAAAAACTGTTAATTATGCAAGCAAATCCTTAGACTAGACATAATAACGTTACTCTTAGATTGAGAGGGAGGCACTAGCTATTGTTTGTGGAATTGAGAAATTAGACATTTATTTGTACGGATAACCATTTACTGTTATTACTGACCACAAGCTGTTGGAAAAACTATTCAACAATCCAAGAGCTAAACTCCCTGCTAGAATAGAAAGATGGGTCTTAAGATGCTAGCAGTATGATTTCGATGTCAAATTTGAACCAGGCTGCAACAATCCAGCTGACTATTTATCAAGACACCCAATTGATAATACTAAACAGATAAATAAAGAAACAGAAAATGTTGAGAATCACATCAACTAAATAATTCAAAATGCTACTACACAAGCTATTCCAAAACAAATTATAGTGGAGAAAATTTGTGAAGATACTATTTTAGCTACATTGAAAAACATAATCAATTCTAACACTTACGACACAAAGTTACTGAATAAAAATCAAAAAGAAGATTTAAAATGTTATCTGAAAGTGAAAGAAGAAACATGCTGTTCCAATGATGGATTACTGCTACGTGTCACTAAGTTATTAATACCTACGAGCCTTCAGGCAGAAATCATAAATTTGGCTCACGAGGGATACCTGGGCATCGTAAAAACTAAATAACTACGAGAAAAAGTATGGTTCCAAAAATTAGACGAAATGGTTGAACAAAGAATCAAAAATTGTCTAGAATGTCAATCATGTGTTGCTGATCACACCAGACCTCCTGTGATGATGTCGCAATTACCTGAAGAGTGCTGGAGTCACCTATCTGCTGATTTCAAAGGACCACTGAGTGATGGCACTTAAATTTTAGTAATTATGGATGACTACTCAAGATATCTTGTGATAGAATTCACCAACACTTTGAAAGCAACCTCAATAATTCCAATTTTCGACAAAGTCCTCAGTGATTTCGGATTACCAAATTGAATAAGGACTGATAATGGAGCACCTTTTAATTCTCAGTATTTTTAAAATTACATGAAAGAGATGGGCATCAAACATAGAAAAATAACACCACTACATCCGCAAGCAAACGGAGAAGTTGAAAAATTTATGTGTAGCATTGGGAAAAATTTGAAAACATCAAAAATTGGACTAAAGAATTGGAAATAGGAGTTATTTAAGTTTTTACGAAATTACAGATCTTGTCCTCACCTTTCCACTAACATTCCGCCTTATGAGCTTCTACACAAATTGTAAATTCAGACTAAAATGCCTTCTATCATTAAAAATCAAGCAGACTAAGAAAGAAAGTTTGAAGTTATTTTGAATGATATGAAAGCGAAAGAAAAACTGAAATAATATTATGATAGGAAATGCAAAGAAAAGGAATATAAAATAAATGACTCCGTGCTAGTTAAGAAACAATCGATTAATAAATCTGAACCAGTTTATATTCCAAAACCTATGAAAATTGTGAGTAAGAAAGGAACCATGATAACAGCAGATGATGGAAACAAGACGATCACAAGAAATTAGACATGGTTCAAGAAAATATCTCCAGAAATTAAATAAACTACAAACCCCACAAACGTGACAGAAAACCAGGAAAGCTATGACGATGATGATAATGAAACAATTACAACTGGAAAAAGTAACTCTAACAATCATGAGGATTAAAATAACGTAATATCAAATGAATTCAAATAACAAGTTAGTTTAGAAGTTCAAAATAGAAATGAAGAGTAAGATGAGCCAAGAAGAAGTGAGAGAATATCCAAACCTCCGAATAGACTTTAATATTGAGGAAAAGTCATTGAAGTTTGGGAGGGATGTAATATCCATTAGTTTAATATTAATTCTTTCTATGAATATTAATAATATAATTCGGGTAAAGATAATCACGTATCTTGACTACGAACTATGTATAACTAGCTTATTATCAAATGGAATTTTACCTTTACAAATATATATTTCTACTACTGATTGTTTTACTGAATAATACACTATCTGGAAAGCTTAGTTGTTAAAAATAGTAATTTGTTTGATTATAGAGTGATGTAAACTGATGTTGTACATCATCATGAATATACATATGCTTCACATGACGTAAGCTATCAAAATACATGCAACAAGGCAATTGGGCGCAGAACATGATTTTTAAACATTAAAGGCTAAACATGAACACAGCACCACCAGCATTTGATCATCATCATCATCATGCCTTGTTCATCCATGACCGGGATCAGGCACACCTCCTGGGTCCCACACTCGGCAGACGGTCCCCTGGTGTCGGGCCATATTGGCCACGGATTGCCACTCCCCACACCTCTCACATTATTTCCTAGCTCCCACGTAATTACCCCCCCTTCCCCGCCCAATCCCTCCCCCACACGCCCTCCTATGTCTCGCATAATTTCCCTTAGTGGTCCATGTCCCACATACCCCGCACTCCCTCCTACCCCCCCTCCCATGCAGCCCCTCCCATGCATGACCTAACATGATTCTCAAGAGCACCCGCCGTCTCCGCAGTCATACCACATTCACTACATTCGTACCTCACACTCTCTTCCACCGATCTGTGCATCCTCTTTTCGTGCATGCTCAAACCTGCTCTTGACCTACATACTTTCATGCATCCTTCGTACCTACACACTAAACCACTTTCACTCTCCCTCACATTTCTCTCTAACGCCTCCTCTCCCACCCCCATCTATACCCATGTTCCCTCTGTCTCTCCCAAGTTTCCAAATGATTCATTCTCTCCATCACTAATTTCTTCCATGCCCCTCTATCACTCGTTAATCTCTCTATATCCATGCAGTCAATACCCGCCTCTCTCAATAATCTTCTCCAATAAAGAACAGTCTTCCTTTTCCTACCCTTTACCTTTCCCGAGCCCTCTAGCCTCCCATACCACCCCATACCATTACCACAGCCTTTACCAATCTGTCATTCTCCATCCTCATTACATGTCCAATTCTTTCCAATACCCTCTTCACGATCTTCCACGCCACACTCTTAACCCCCAATACATTCCTTACATCCTGCATGTTCATTCCTCTTTCCTGCATCTGTCTCAAAGGTTCCCATTTCTGTCGCTCCACACATATCTGTAGCACCTATCCATCCATGACTGCATTCTCTTCACCTCCTTCTTCCACCACGTTCTTACCTGACTATCAAAGAGTAACCCACTCTCCACACACGCCTCCACTACTCTCGCCTGCCACCTCTTGCTCATTCTGCTTCCCATCAGTCTCGGCTTAACGTTTGCCCACAATCCTTCCGCTCTCTTTACCCTCATGTCCCCATCCTTTTTCGCTCCCACCCATGAACCTAGTATCCTTATCTCATCCCCTTCATCACTTCCAAACACCAAACGTTCTTCTTTTGCTTCATTATTTCGTTCCTCAAACTTCTCCATTACCCCCTTCACCGCAGCCACACCCTCCCCTAGTTCTCCCCCCTCCCCCACCAGAGTTGTGTCATCTGCAAACAGCAGTTCACTCACTCTAACACTCTTAGCTTCAGAGCTTCCTCTCTCCCAGCCTCTATTACCAGCAAAAGTGCTTCCTGGCACCCACTTCCACTCCACCCCCACTTCACGATCCTCCCCCGCCCTTGCCTCTCTGGCCTCCCCAGCCTGCCTCATCACAACCTGATGGTATATGTTGAAGAGGATAGGGGAGGTAGAGCAGCCCTCTCTCAGTCCCCTAGCTGGAGCCCACGGTTCACTCAGCCCCTCTTTTCCTTTTACCCGATACTCTGTGGTTTCATGAAGGTCTATTACAGTCTCCAGGCACCTTCCCCCATCCCATATCTCTCCATTAACATCCACAACGCCGGCTTGCTTACCCGTGGGTAAGCCTTCTCCAGGTCTAACAACTTGGCTTCTGGCCTCACATTTTCCCCTGCATTGTTATTGTTATCCATTCCTCCTCCTTCTCTCTCGCATCTCTTCCCGTAATCCCACACATCCTCATTCATCCTCACCACAATCTGTGCTACATCCGCAGTCGATCTCCCCTTCCTAAATCCACACTGGTTCTCGTCCATCAGCTCCAAATACTCCGCCCACCACCTTAATATCTTCGAAACCACTCTAGCCAATATTCTACTGCCCATTGCCAACAGGCATACACCCCTATAGTTCACTGGCAGACTCCTGTCTCCCTTTTTAAATAAAGGACACATCACACCTACCTTCAGAGAATCATTCCATACACTCGCTCTCCTTTCAAACATGAACTTCACCATTTCTACTACAGCCTCTTTCACCTCTTCAGATGCCTCCCAAATGTACCTCAATCTCACACCATCCATCACTGGCGTTGAATCCTTCATCTCTTTCACTGCACTAAGTATCTCTTCTTCATTCACCTCCTCATTTACTAACTCGTTCGCTTCCCTTGCTCTGTCATCTTGTCTCAGGTCCCTAGATTTCTCTATCACTTCCCTTATTACTTCAGGCTCTACTTCATATCTGTTCTCTGACACCCTCATGAAGTGCTTTCTGAAGCTCTCCACCGTTATATTCATGCTTGCACCCGCTCTCTTCCATTTTTTCCTTCTTATTTCTTTCAAGATCCTGTACATATCACCTACCCTCCCACTTGCACATGCTTCCTCACATTCCCTGATTTTTTCCTCCCACCATTCTCTTTCCCTGAGTCTCAAAAATCTTCTCATCCATCCTCTTGCCTCCTTTAATCTGTCCTTCGCCTCTTCCACTCTTCTCTCCAATTCTCTCAATCTAGCATTCCCTCTCCTAACCCTCAATCTTCTCATTGCAGAGGCACGCTCAACATTCTCATTTCTATTCCTTACTCCTTCACTTATCTCAGCTCTCAATCTCTCACATGTCTCCTCATGTCCCACCAGCCACGGATTCTCAATTCTATCACTCACTTCTCCGCATACCTCCATTGCAGACTCCATCATCACCCTTACCAAATCATCCCATCTCATACTTCTTCCCTCTTCCCCTGTCTCCATTTCTCCCATCCTTCTCCTCGTTGCCTCCCTATACTCCTCTCTCTTCCCCTCGTCCTCTCTCAAGCATTCCCATTTTATCCTCTTTACTCTTTTCTCCATTGTCACTCTCCACCTTTTTGCTTTTACTCTAATGATCATACTCTTAGGTTTATGATCTGAGAATCCAATCTCCTCTACCGTCCTTACCTTTCTAATCAACCTATGTCTCTCCCTCCCCCTCACCACAAATCCATCTAACTCGTACCACCTTCCCAGTACTCTGTTGAACCAAATACCTCTCCTTTTATGCTTCATATAGCTGTTCACCCATGCCAGCTCATTCTTTTCACACCAATCCATCATATCTCTCCCAGCCTCATTTACTCGTCCCAAACCGTACTTACCACTCACACCCTCTCTCTCATTTCCCCTGCCCATACTCGCATTGAAGTCTCCACCTATCACCAAACTTTCACTCCTACACATACTTATCTGACTGCTCAGATATCTCCTATATTCTTCCATGGCCCTCACGTCACTACCCCAAATCGGTTGGTATATGGATACCAACCTCAACCCCCCCACTACTACAGTTGTGACTCTATCATACAGCCATTTCTGTTGGCCTTCCTCTACCCAGAGATCCAGCACCCCACCCCTCAACAGAATCCCTGATGTGCCCCCATGGATTAGCACCGCTCTGTGTGTTCCCTCACCCAACCAAAGGACCCCTTCCCCATCCCTACTTATCTCTGACACTAACACTATTTCCCAACCCTTTTGCTCAACATAACCTAGAAATCTTCTTAACCTAGTCCTATTTGTCTCTCTTAGAGAGACCCTATTCCAATTCCAAGTAACTATCTCTCTTGATCCCACACCCCTCCCTCCCACCCTCTCCCCCTCATTCTCCACTCCCCGTCTCCGTTCCCTCCTCCTGATATGTCTCCCTTCTCGCCTTGCTATCCTCCTCCCCTCGCAAACCCTTCTTCTACCCCTCCCTGTTCCAGGTCCCGGATCCTTTTCCACTGTTATTAAACTAAACTATATCTCAGCAGTCCGAGCCCTCAGACCCAACCCCATCAGAGCCTCCACCGAATTTTAGGCCCCAGAAGGGCCATCGCCAACATTTTGTTTGAAGAGATAGATGGGTTGGCTACTCCCATTTCGTTCTGTAGTCTCCTGGAGCATCACCGGTACCCTTTCTTGCGTCCGGGTCAGAGAGGGGCTCCCAGAGCATTGCTGGCTCTTTGCCGCATCAGGGGCAGCTGCCCCGAGCGTTCCCCCTTGCACCACCGGGAGGTGATCGACAAGCAAGACACCAGAATTTGATATATTTATATATATATATATATATATATACATCATCATCAACATCTGTGTGATAGACGTACACTAGTATTGTTGACGTCTTCATAGATATTTTCTGGAAACGGAAACATGACAATGGAAAGTCCGGACGGACAAAGCGCTTTCCATGGTTGAAGATGAAAGTAGAGTTACATAACAGGCAGTGTCAATCGATATGCATGTGTTTAATTTGTATAAGCAATTACTAGCACAAGCTTTCCAATATTTCGGAAAATCGTAAGTCACTCGCTTCTCATTGCCGAGCACTGTCCGCCACAAAAGCACAGTTGAGTACATGGTAGACTGGCTTTTGAGCATTGACATCGTCCAGCACAGCGTTTCTTGCATGCACATTTGACAAGTTTGCGACATCCCTTTGCTGCTTCTTGGAGTGTAGTCCACAATGGTGTCCATTGTCCGTTATGATCTTTTTTCCACCCCCAGTCTGAAGGACTAGGAAGAGTAGGGTTTGTTTTCATCGACTGACCCCAAACATGGCCCTAGGAGTGTGTGAGAGTCTATCAAAGACAGCTGTGACTTGATGGAACGATTGCCAGAGACCCCAAGCAGTTTTTTCTCCCACGGAGCTAAACGACGAAACGGTATCACAACCCGACAGAGCATACATGAATAACAGGCCTCTGCAACAATCACTACCGAGTACCCGAGCAATTGTGTGAACTGCAATATATCGGAAGTTGTTGCCACTGCCGAATGATAATCAGACTTCACATCCTTCCATATCAATGGCGGATGCAATAGCAATAACCAGTACGTCTGTGTCCGTGGCATGCAGCATCATCTTCTTCATACCATGTTTGTACGCATGGGCACAATGTAGGATCATTTGATAGTCGGCCTCCTCGTGTGTGCATGGCTGTAGGTCAGACAAATCTGTTTTCACCGTGGAAACAACGCTTTTACCCTTTGTGGTGACCAGTATCTTTCCTGTTGGAGGCTGAGTGGATTCCACACAGAGAAAAAAGTTTACTCATATTTAATGGGTCAACAATTTATGCTTTGAATCAATTTATCACATGAGTTAGTTAGACTATATTCATGTTTGTCAAAACAACTATGACGTTGTGTGTCACCAAATATAGTTAATTCAAATCATTTTATGGATTGAATCAACTTACTATGAGAGTTAGGCTGCGCGCAAACTCAAAGCGTTATTGCGAGCTTTCAAGCAAGCTTGCTTGCGTGAAAACATGAGGGGCTCACACCAAACGCGTGAATTCACAGCGCGAGAAGCAAGCAGTTACCAGATAAAAATGATAACCACTGCGATTATACTTTAACGGTTATATTTTTTTCACTTTTTAATAACAGGTTAATTATAACTTTTCATATACTTGTATTTAAATCAACTTAAAATAATCAAACTTACCTAACTTAATTCAAAACAAAATAACTCAATTCCTCACTTATATAATATATTTTTGTCCCCGAACACAGGAATCGAAGTGTTCGCGACTGTTATTTGAAAGAATATATGTGATATATGGAGTAAATTTGATAATTATTATCATTTTAGATATGAATGATTGAATTCATTGTTTAGTAGTGTATTTATATTATTTGATTGAATTTTTTATAAGTAAAATTAAATAAATATTTATATTTCAGAATAAATGTGACTTGTTATTTAAAATTCTATATAGGTATTAGGTACTGACTAGGGTAAATTCCGGATTATCGAACGGTTCCACATTTTTCGGACACTATTAATTATAATCAATATACCTTAGGTAACTATTTTAATTATTATTTACCTCTCATTGCAATCATTAGTTTTTTATTACTTGTTCGTAAATGTGTAACAGTCCCATAACTTAGAACTTATCTTATAAATAGGTATGAATTATTTGGTTGTTTTTCCTAATTATATTAGGTAGTATATACCTAGTAAACATTAAAACATGCAGTATTCTTAGTTCTATTTATTATAGGAAACAGTATTTGTATGTGAGCGTAAAACGTATATCTACGTAGATAATGGAAATATACGAAATTTAAATTTCGATAGACCTATCATGATCTACGAAAACTCCCACTTTGCGAGTACTAGAAGTGTCTGATAACCGAGACGTTTCTCTAGATATGTACTAGGTATTATATTGTGTAACTCATGTTAGATATCTAGGTAAACATTTATATTAGGTATGTAATCAGCTTTATAAAATACCTAGATAAATATTTATATTATATATCGTCCCTAGGTATCTAATTGCGCATTTATATTATATAATCAGCTTGGTACCCAGGTAATAATATTTTTAACCATGCTTGTCTCTAAAATTGTTGGTATTAAAAATTAACTATCAACATATGATATTAATTAATTAAACTGTTAATAATAAAAAATAAAAGCGAAAAAAAATATAACCGTTAAAGTATAATTGCAGTGGTTATCATTTTTATTTGGTGCGGAGATACACACACCCTCCCCAAGTGACATCTGGCAAGTAACTGCCATGGAAGTACTAGTAGAAGGAAGCGGTGTAACGGATAACCAACAACGTATAAGCGGGACCATCGTGTTAACACCTTGTTGTTAGCAATTAGTCAAGTGAGCTTCCTTGTCTCTCTTCGCTTCAGTCAAAACAGCTTCCTTGGCGTCTTGTTGCTGTTCCGCTGTGTCGTGTGGTGACGTCACAGCACACATATGACGTCACCCTAGCAACAGACTGACAGTTCAGGGAGCATTCGCACACGGCCAGTGACGTTTGAGAAACGAGGAAGAGTGCACGCATCTAGCAGGCGCTCCATCAAACGCTTATTTAAGTCATTAACATTGCATCTGTTGCCTAAATATTCATCAATTAATCTTCTTACATCAGTTAAATGTCCATAGATGAGAAAAAGAATCAGATACCTAAAGTATTTTGAAGAATAATGTGTAAGTTAACATCAGCTGTTGTGCTAACGAGAATCGTTACTCAACTTACTCAGTCTCTCTCTTAGAGCGACGCACACACGTGTACTCTCCCTCGTTTCTAAATCTACACTAAGAAGCTAACACGATTGTAACGGCTCGGAACGGCTATGTTAGCCGCCTGGTAACTGCTTGCTTCTCGCACAGCGTGAAACCACCTTGGGAGTCAGTTGACGCTTTCAAGCTTTAATGCAAGCTTTCGCGCTCGCTCTTAATGCTTTGTGTGTGCGCAGTTCAATAGGAATAACATGTAGCACGGTTCATGCACGCAAGCTTTCCTGCCCGCTTCACGCGAAAAAGGAAAACGCTTTTGGTCTGCGCGCAGCCTTAGAGTTACATTTTGGGAGTTTGAACATATGTTAAAACAGCTAGGACATAGTGTTTTGAAGTAACTCACAAAGATTGTTAATCCAATGTATCTGGTGTATGAATTAACTTACTATGAGAGTTGGCGCTACTTTTTTGAAGTTTGGTGCGAGTTAAATCAACTATGACATAGTGTGTTATAGTAACCCACAAAGAATGTTAATCCAATGTATTCTGCAGTGTATGAATTAATTTACTATGAGAGTTGTCGTTACTTTTTTGTAATTTTAGGTGTGAGTTAAAACAACTAGGACATAGTGTGACAAAGTAACCAACAAAGACTGTTAATCCTATGTACCCGGTGTATAAATTAACTTACTATGACAGTTGGCGATACTTTTTTTTAAGTTTAGCTGTGAGTTCAATCAAATGAGTATGTGGCAACTTATGCTTTCTTCAAAGCCAATTAATCGGCTGACACTTTACAGTTCAAATCTTGTTTTAAGTGTGTTACGTGTTGAATGTGAACGCTCTTCAATACCATTTTAGTTCAAGTGCAAACAATAGCGTTATATGCACTAAATATTATTTTCGCTGCTGATCGATAATTAATTATTAATTAATGCCTTTAATGCATAAATAAATGTCTGCCTAAATATTCTTAAATTATCGGGATTGATAGACTTTCGGCTAGGTAGTTATTTGAAGAGCTGATTATCAGTATATAACTTTTCATAATAATAAATTTTGATTACTGCCTTCCAGTTTGTAAACTGATATCCAAATTAATTTTCTTGGATTATTATATGTTTACTTATTTAAGCATCATACCAACCTAGCTGTTTTTTTCAGTGTCATTACCTTCTACATATGCTTGGAAGTTACTGCGCTGTCTTCAGATAGGGTAAGTTCCAAATTATCAGGCAATTTCACATTTTCGGTCACGTATGAAATATAGTATATAGCTCCCTAATAGCTAATTAAAATAAAAGTTGATTAATTTTATATAGTTTTTCTTATGCAACCGAAAATGTCGAACCGTCCGATAATTCGGAACTTATCCTAGTATCTCAAGTTAAGTATTCTGATAATTTATATATTTTAAAACTAGTTAGTGTACCTATAGGTAGGGTTACACTGGTAAATTCAGTTCTTCAATTTCTAATTGCGGCCCTATTAAGAAAGTCTCAAAATCCTTCTAAAATTAGTTTAGCTATATATTGAATTGCTGAATATCATAATAAGCTCAATTTATGATAGATTCTGTTTATTTCACGAGTACCTTGAAGCTATGATGGTTATTAATGTTTCTGAGACAAGAGACCGCAGTTAGTTAAAGTGCCGCAATTTACCTTCTTGACCATGGTTTTCTAGTACCGGGAGAACTCCGTCCAAGGAGGTAGTCGGCAGAACTCCTTCCTAGGAGCAAATAAGGAGAACGCCGTCCAGGGATTTGGTGGCAGTGAGAGCTCCAACAAGAGGTGAGCCTTTTGATATATTATGCTTTTTGGTATTTAATTAAAGTCTAAATTAAGAGTGTATAATGAACAAAATTATGAAGATTAGCAAGGAGAATTCATTGCATTTATTAGAGCTAAATTTCCCAGCTAACCAAAAGCTGTTTGTCCTCCTCTGCAAGACGTCTAATCCCACGTCTTGTCCCCCTCTGACAGAGGGGGACATCCACCTGTCCCACGTCTTACCCCACTCCGTTTTCAAGACGTGGGACAGAGTGTGGATGTCCCTCGCTATAGAGGGATTCAAGACGTGGGACCCACGTGGGACAGAGTGCGGATGTCCCTCGTTATAGAGGGAAGAGGGAAATAAGACGTGGGACCCACGTGGGACAGAGTGAGTATTCAAGACGTGGGACAGAGTGGGAAAATCCCCCTCTGCAAGACGTGGGACAGAGTGTGGATGTCCCCCTCTGCAAGACGTGGGACAGAGTGCGGATGTCCCCCTCTGCAAGACGTGGGACATAGTGCAGACGTCCCCCTCTGCAAGACGTGGGACAGAGTGCGGATGTTCCCCTCTGCAAGGGGGACATATCTCTCTTTTGGCTCAAACTACTTCGGTTAATTGGGGTATATAAATATGTATAAAAAATAAAAAAGATCATACTACTTATTATTGCAATTTCTTACCATATCGCATATAGTGTATATGTACATTTGGCTGTATATCATTTATTTTAATATTACATATTGTTATATACAAATTAAATGGGAAGAAATGGAGAAAGAATTGTAGTGGTCATCTCGGGAATCGAACTAAGGACTCTAGTGTGATGTACTCTTGAATCCTGCGTCTCTACCAATCAGCCATCCTGGACATGGTAGAAGTAGTATTGGAATGATCTTTATGCAACTTGATAACTTGCGTGCTTCTTAAAATTATTTTAAATAAATATAATTTAATATTCTACATTTTGGTATCTTTTATTTTTTAATGTAAATGATAATAATGTGTATAAAGTTATTTATTAATATTTGTATTGATAATGTTAATTAATGTTATTAACTACCTAATTACCTGTAACTGTTAATTAATATTACCTATAGTTACCTTCTGGTGATATCACTACCTTATACCTATCTAGTTACTTACTAGAGTAATTTATTTATAACTACCTAGTAACCTACAAGTGGTAACCACCAATCTGTACCTACTGATGGTTATCACTACTTACCTATTACGTAGTATTTATCAGTACCTACTTAGTTACCTACATTACTGTTTGTCAATCAATACCTACCTATAGTTATAACCTACTGGTGTTTATCAATGCCTACCTAGTTGCCTACATCTGCTTATCAATACCTGATTAGTTACCTTCTTGTGTTTAACATTGCCTACCTAGTGGCCTACAACTGTTTATAAATACCAATCTAGGTCCTAGTTACCTACTACTATTCATCAATACCAATCTAGGTCCTAGTTACCTACTAGTATTCATCAATACCTACCTTGTTACCTACAACTGTTTGTCAATGCCTACCTAGTTATCTACTAGTGTTTATCAATGCTTATCTAGTTACCTATATCTTTTTAACTATACCTACCTAGATACCTACAAGTACCAATACCAACCTACCTAGATACAGAGATGGGCGAAAAGTACATCGAAAGTACTTAAGTACTAAGTACAAGTACTCGTAAATCAATGTACTTGAAGTGGTTGCCCAAGTACTCAAATAAAAAAGTACTTTCAAAGTACAAGTACCAATTATTTTTTAAAGTACTTTCAAGTACCAAGTACATTTACAATACAATTTAAAAACTAATAATTTATACTGTTAACTCTGATAATATATCTTCTCAGTGACTTTTTTCTCTGATAGTACTTCATCACAGTGACTCTTTTTTCTGATAGTACATCATCACAGTGACTCTTTTCTCTGATAGTACATCATCACAATGACTCTTTTCTCTGATAGTACATCATCACAATGACTCTTTTCTCTGATAGTACATCATCACAATGACTCTTTTCTCTGATAGTACATCATCACAATGACTCTTTTCTCTTATAGTACATTATCACAGAGACTCTTTTCTCTGACAGTACATCATCACAGTGACTCTTTTCTCTGATAGTACATCATTTCAGTGACTCTTTTCTCTGATAGTACATCATCACAGTGACTCTTTTCTCTGATAGTACATCATCACAGTGACTCTTTACTCTGATAGTACATCATCACAGTGACTCTTTTCTCTGATAGTACATCATCACAGTGACTCTTTACTCTGATAGTACATCATCACAGTGACTCTTTTCTCTGATAGTACATCATCACAGTCTCTGTACACGTCCACACGCTTATAATTTGTCATTGTATTTGGTAAATATTGGTTGTGATATCTAGGTATCACAAAATAATTATATTCAATGTACTTAAATTGGTTTATATAACTCATAGTCTCTATACATGATTGTATGTCAGAATATATAAATATATAATACTTGAAGTACTTACTTGTTACTTACAGAGATGGGCGGGAAAGTACTTCCCAAGTACCAAGTAAAAGTACTAAGTAACAAGTAAGTACTTCAAGTACTACTTGAAGTACTGTCTAAAAAGTACTTTGAATAATTACTTAGAAGTACTTTTTACAAGTACTTGTTACTTTCCAAGTAAAAAGTACTTTGCAAAGTACATTTTTTCATTTCAGTC